>BQNB010098420.1:0-25158 GCA_026074375.1 Tanacetum coccineum
TGATTCTATTGGATAGTTGGACAAGTGGACTACTAGTGTATAGATTGGCATTAAGCGGTAAGTGGGTAACGTCTCTATGAGCTAGGGTTTAACAAGATCACCATTGCTTTAATCCCTAAGATAGATTATAATCAGCAAATAAGGATGCTTTATGCGGATGCTTTAATTATGACAGAATTATTGTGTCTAGGTTTTAGGATGATGTAATGCCTAAGTCTTAAGAATGATATGCCACCTCGAGAGAAGAAATCATTACACCTAACAAACAAACCAAACTTCTAATCGGATTAATAATGGTTAATACAGTTTTCTTATTTAAGGTTCGACCGCTCTTTTATCTTTTGTTAATTAGCTTGTGTGGATAATAGTGTCTTGAATCGATTATAGTCACCAACCAAACCGTGCCAGTCTCTCAGGCTGAAACCCCCTCCTTTTCCATTAGAATTAGGATTTAGACTGACATAGGTTTAACATAGGATTATAATAGAATTAACTTAGATTAGACAACCAATATATTAATTAAATTAATAGATTTAACCTCACTCTCAGTGATCGACACCCTACTCACCATGAAACTACTACCGGTCGAGTACACTGCCCGTTAAAGTGTTGTTCTTGGTTGAGTCGGCAAAATATAAATTTAAAACTTGAATCATATAAAAATAACCCTACACTACAACACATCAAGTGCATTTTTTGTTATTTAGTGATCGGAGGCTGGAGCGAACTGCCACCTTTTAAATATCTACGATCTCGGAATGAGAAAGTTGATAAAAGCGTGTTGTACTCCGTGAGAAATGAAAAAAACTTCTTTTAAGAGAAGCCTGAGCAGCTGGGATGGGTTGTGCATTGAATCACTGGGTCTATGATGAATTGTCTTCAATACCAAAATCATCTTTGTGATTACCAATAGATTATGCATTGACCCAGTTTTTGCCTAAGGTTGTATGGAGGGATTCTTTCTTTACACCCTTTATCCTTACAATTATTTTTCATTCTTCAACCCCTTCAATGTTATTCCAACACGTCCTTATTATCACCATGTTAGGTTTGTTTCGGTGATAACTCATGCCTTGGATAACATTCTTCCCAATCTCACTTTCCCCTATTTCCCAATCACACCTAAGGACTTCTATTCTATCTAATGTAGTGTCCCTGGGTAGATCCCACTAGTTCTGGCTGGATCATGGAATAAAATACATATTCTTAACCGCCTTATAACACCATAAGAAACAATAGTTGGTCGGTCTTTGGTATTTCCATAGTAACCATAAAACCATTGAAAAAGCAATCAACGTGTTCGAGAAATCATTTATTACACATTGAGAGTTTTCTATATCATCAAAAAACTCCCCTACACATATGCACCATATGATGAAAGAGTTTTGCACATGTGAGGTCGAGAACACACTTATATTCAAAAGATCTTATCCGAATTACGCCGTATTGATCACATTTTAATCACTATTCTCCCCCTTAAAAATTGCATATGTGGTGACAATTTTTGAATTAACAAGTGAATGAAAATACAAGTTAATGTATGGTGATCCACTTGTAGAGTTAACGAGCATGAGGAAAACAATTTTGCATGCCAGATGAACTAATATCAAGTGGTTCATTTATTAGAAATTATACTCCCCCTCAATAATAGATTAGAGTGAAAACTCAGAGCGGGAGTTTGTTGAGCACCAAATTTTTAAAGATTTTAAATATTCTTATGAGAATATCTTGAAAAATTATGCTCAACAAGAAAATGATGTGTAATTTATCTTATGAAGAATCATTTCCTTAGTGCTTCTCTTGAGCATTCAAAACTTTGAAAGTTTATATGACTTTTCTCAAGACCGGGAAGATGTGAACTTCTCGTTGTTTAGGATAAATGTACATAAATGAACATTTTCCTTTCTTTGTAGTCCGAGTCCTAAGCTGACATTTACTTAGAAGTTGTAGAAAAAGTTTAAAGAGACATGTTTTGAAAAAATTTGAAACTCTCGCTCGAACTTCATTTATACACCCGTATCCATATTAATCAACATTTCTAGGTGCATAAATGTTATCGATTTATGAGAGACATGTCGAAGAAGATTATTTTTGGTATTTTTGAAATGTTTTGATTTTGTATTTTGCTTTTATAGGTTTTATAATTCTATATTTTATTACAGTTGTGAAATGTTTTAGACACGTAAAGGAAGATATGAGAGGGTATGTCTAAAAGCATTAAAACTTGGTTTTCAAAAAGCCCCCCCTCAAAAAATGATCCACTTATAAAGAATGATTTGAATTTTGAAAGTAACATGAGGAGAGAGTGTTGAACTCAGAATTTCGAAAGATTTTAAAAATCCTTTTTAAAAATTTCTTGAAAAGTTGTGTTCAACTATTTTGAAAACTAGAAGATTTCTCTTCTTTTGAAGGTAAAGCGCACTAAAGCGTATACTTCCCTTTTATTTGAAGCCGAGGTTATGCACTTAAGTGTACATAAGCCATTCCTAGACGGACTTATAGAATAGCAAGTGGATGGATACATGTATTCTGCCTTCGGAGTCTCGTAAACCTGTCAAGAAAAGAAGTAGAATTCAGAAACCCTTTGCTTGTAGGTTCCTGGGGGTTAGAAGCACTTGCATAATCACACACGGATGTGTCAGACTCACTTTCAGTGTTATTGGATGCAGTTATTTTTCCACAAAGGTCAAAAATTCATCCAGTTGGTAACCACCTAAGGCAAGATATAGGATTGCTAGGCTTAGGTGAAGCAAGACTGTCTTTAGACCCTAACTTCTTTGAATTCTTGACATCTTCCTTATGTTTCTTTTGATTTTCACTTTTTGAAACATTAGCACTTTGGTTTTTCTCTCTATATTTCATGCCATTCACATACTGAAGCACACATTCATCATGATTAGCAGTAATTAAACATTGCTTACACATAGCACAAATAACCTCAGATTTTTCATTCCGAATTGCAAGCTTAATGTTATTACATTCAGATGACGTATGTTTCTGATTATTAGAAGATTGTAAATTCCTATGGTTTTCTTCTATTTTCTCGAAATTTTGCGGGAGGAAACTACTCTTAGACTTAGAAGGGCCTTATCATTCTTAAGATTATTCCTAGGCTGTGGTCTTCTAGTCCTAGTAGTGCTTTCAACGTCTTTAGGAGAAAAACCACTTGAGTTAGTATTTACATATTTCTGAGTGATGACATAAGGTTGTGAAACAGTAATCGGTTTTGTCCTAATGCTTGCTTTTACATGTTTGTTAGGCACAAAGTTGTCTACCCTAGAAGCCTTAAAATGATTAATCCTAAAGATTCCTAGAGTAATCACTCTTTCATTGTTCACAACTGTTGATTCTCGAGATGAAGGTGCCGAGTT
This sequence comes from Tanacetum coccineum, assembly GCA_026074375.1. Taxonomy (NCBI): domain Eukaryota; kingdom Viridiplantae; phylum Streptophyta; class Magnoliopsida; order Asterales; family Asteraceae; genus Tanacetum; species Tanacetum coccineum. The sequence goes on from BQNB010098420.1 coordinate 3,372, forward strand.
TGAAGTGACTGGTTTTGAAAAGCGTTCGTCTCACCAATCGTGGGAAAAACCTTGGATTTTAGAAGAGGAGTTACAGAATAAAGTTTTAAGACTGAAGAAGAAAGTGGTTTTTGTGGAAACTAAAAGGGAGGTTGAATAGTTTTTATCGTTTTAAATTAAAACTTCGGATTATCGACTTATGTTCAAGAGATATACACAAGTGTATATGATAGCGATGCAATAAGTAAATAAGTAATCTACGAAATATGAACAAGTAAAGATAAGAAAGATCAAACCGATGACACAATGATTTATAGTGGTTCGGCTACGAAGCTCCTCTTCGCCCTACTCCACTCCCCAAGTACCCAACTTGAGAGTTATCTTCACTATGTCAACAAGCTCCCTTTAGGCGGAGAAAACCGTACACGTCGCTTACACTTTTTTTGGTACTAAGCTAAATACCGAGTTCTACTTCGAGATAGAACCAATCTAACACACTATGTATTTTGAGGCCTAAATACTAACCTATCATACACATATGATACACACAACACACAACACAAGATATACAAGATGAATGATTATCACAAACGTGATGACACAACTAAACTATTAACACTTGAAGCTTGACGTCTTCTTGAGTGTTCTTCACTAAAGAGTGGAATGAGTTGATCACTTGTAATGGATTATGTAACAAGTATAATGATCAAAGAATATAAAAGATAAAAGATGTATGTGAAAAATATTTTTCAAGAGTTGTTTAAAATGAAGACTTAAGGTTGCTATTTATAGGCAAACCATTGAAATTCAAATGCTGTCCCAAACAGATGGATGGTGCGACTCATGGATCCACCATCAGCTGGATTCGTGCCTTGTTATGGTGGATCCGTCCGAGGAGCTGGGACAACATTTATCATTTTATGATTAACCCCAAATCTATACAAAATATTGTTTTGTACTTATTAAAACTAGTTTAATAGATTCTTCTAGAACAAAATATTTCTTATCACCAATAAGGAAAGATTTTCTAGATTTGGGAAGATTTGGAAAGACATGTAAAGATTGTTTCCACTTATGGTTAATCTTATTTTGTCTTATATGATTAATATAACTAGCGTACAATTGATCATGTGTTAACTTAAATCATTTGATTAGAAAGGGTTTATGCAAATGATAATATTTTTATTTGATCATTAACTATGTTTAATAAACGCATATTCATACCTTAAGTGATTTGTCGTCGTCAAGTAAACTTTTGACTAAATAACTTGTTTACGTAAACTTTTACGTAGTATGACATTATATTTGTTATTATCAAAACATGAAGATCAGAAAATATAAATATCGTTTTGCGTGAACATTTGTATTAACAATCTCCCTCTTTTTGATGATGACAAAATATAAACTCATGCTTATTAAAAGTTACTAAATAAGTATTTAGTAGATGAGTTTACATATTTTTTCTCCCTTTTTGTCGAAGCATAAAGTGTTGTAAAGGTGTTTTTGACGAATGCTAAGTAACTTGGTGACGAATGCAAAGTAAAAAAAATAAAGACTAGATGCAATTGCTACCCCTTGATGTATACTCCCCCTTGCTTGGGGCACCAAGTAATGGGCACCAAAGAATCGAGATATGGATGTTTGCTACAAAACAAAGTTAGTAGACACAATTAATATATATCTATATATAAATAATATAATATAATAATATATATATATATATATTATATATATGCCCCACATAAAATATTTATGTCAACAACAACCATTATCAACACAACAATAGAAATAATGTTAAATCCATTATAAGGGATAAAACATAAAATTTGGCGTAGAAGACCATTAGACAATAAATTTAAACTAGAAAAGAAAAGAAAACAACAAAAAATCCTAAGTTGTGGAATAAATATCATTTTCTCATATAACTGAGGGTGAAGTGAGATTTCCAACGCTAAATAACGGGAAATAAGGGTGGTTTTTGATGAAGAACCGTGGTGGTGTCTAATGTATGAGAACATGTAGTTGACACGGTTTTGGAGCATTTGGATCTCATGCCTTGTGGTGCTACAACATTGGCAAAACATGTTGTAGAGGTGAGGCATGTCATTTGGATGAACAAAATCCAAGATGTTTAGAGGATTGGGAAAATCTTGATTTCCAAGAGTTGGTGGTGGATTGCGAATGTTTTCAAGTGGCGGCGCATTGTTGTGGAGGTGAGGTGTATTGTTGTTAATATTAACAAACAATGGTTGAGTTAATGGTAGTGGTTCAAATCCGGGTGGCAGATTTGGAAAGTCGAGAAGTGGTCGTGAGACACGTGGTGGTGGAGATAGATTTGAAAGACCCGGTGGCCAATTGTCTATCGTTGTTACATAAGGGTTATTTGGTGACATTTGTAGTGGAGGAAGTTCTTGAGATTCTTGTTTTATCAGAATGAAAAAACGAAGTTTAGGTGGAGGTACAACGTGAGCTGGTGTCGGAGACTCACTTGGTGATGATGATGAGGTGTAGTGTGTACTCTTGCTAGAGATGTATTTTGATGGAGCTTGTGATGGTGAGAGGGATTTCTTTCTAGGAGGTGGTGAAGGATTTCTCTTATTAGGTTGTTCCTTACTTGAGGATGTGAGATTGACATAGTTTGGATACTTGACACTCATTCTTACGGTTTTTCTTTTGAAGGTTGGTGAATTTGTTTTGGATGAACTAATCATGGTGAATGAACTAGAAACGTATGTATTTGAGAAATATGGAAGAAGAAGTTAGGAATCGAGAAACGACTTGGTCCCACTTCCAAAAGTTGTAATATATAGCTCGTAAGCGTATATTTGGAAACTTACCAGCTAACTACTGGTTCAACATAAGTCATGCCGTTATGACTACCGGAACACTATGCAAGGTAGTATATTACCTATTTCCATGCCTGGAGAGGGTTGGTGTTCATTTGATTTATTCATTAAAGATAATACATTTTCCTTTCTTTCCTCTTACTAAGTGCTACAATCCTCTTTCTCTCTCAAACTTTCTTTCTTATTAGTTGTTAAGTGAAAGATACTTCTACAATTGGTATCAGTCGCCATGGGGTGATATCATGAGCTTGTGTGTGTTTATATCTTGGTTAGATCATTCGTTTTAGTTGTCTTTTGATTTTCGTGTGCTTAAAAATCAAACCTGGATTTTTGTGTTTAAAAGTGTTAAAGTTTGTGTTTTTAAGCAAGATATAGGCCTAAGATAACTAGTTGTACAAGAAAAATCAAGGTAAAACATCAAAAAGGGTGAGTTTTTGGTGATTTTTTATGAAAAAGTACGTTTTATTTGAAGGAAGCAAAATATGTTTTGAAGGTAGCGAAATATGTATTGCAATGAAATGTGTAAGCGAAATATGTTATTGAGCGAAATATGACACGTTGACTTCAAGCGAATACATAGTTGTGTAAAACGAAACTCTATTCAATTTTACATATTCAAGCGAAACATTACATATTCAAGTAAAACATTACCTTTTTGTTAATGTTCAAAACAAGCAAAACATTACAACCCCCCCAGTTTTTTACAAATTTTTTTTTATTTTCTACTGTATGGTCTTACATTGTAAAATCCCGTGACATACAGGATTCTGGTTTTAGTGAAGATTTGTAAAATCTCGTGGAATATCAATCTTATTCACCAACAACAACTCTTAACACAATCCTCCTTTATCACTGTTCGATCACTCGTTGATCATTTCACTTTTCAATTAATTTAAGATGACTACTTTAGCAGAACACATCATTGTTGCTGGAGCTGAGAACCGTCCTCTAACACTTGAAAAATCAATGTACTATTCATGGGCAAGTCATATACGTCTATTCATCAAAGGGAAGAAACATGGTAGGATGATGCTTGATTCAATCGATAATGGTCCATTGGTTTATCCAACTGTTGAAGAAAATGGGCAAACTAGTCCAAAGAAATACTCCGAACCACTGAGCACAACAACTTCAATATGATTTTATGGGTGGGGATGTCATAGCAATTAATATCATTCTGTCATAGTCTTACCACCCGATTGTAATGCCCTATTTAACCATCAAGAAGTGGCTAAGGATATTTAGATAGAGTCAAGATGCTAATGAAAGGCACTGATCTATCATACCAAGAACGTGAATACAGATTGTATAACTTATTTGATAAGTTTGCTTATGTTCCAGGTAAAACATTGTATGAGTACTATTGGAGATTCTCTCAGCTGATTAATGACATGTATACTATTGGGATGACTATGCAACAAGTTCAAGTCAATACCAAGTTCTTGAATTCTCTTCCACGGAATGGAGCAAGTTTTTGTCACATGATGTGCAGTTAGCTAAGAAGTTTTGATACCATCAACTATGATCAGTTGTTATGCATACCTAGTCAACATGAACGACATAGCTCGCATGAGAGTTCGTATCAGATCGTGAAAGATAATCCGTGTTAATACAAATAATGTCCAAAAACGTTATTTATATTTTTTGACCTCTCAACGTTTTGATAATAACAAAATGTTAAAAAACTTAACGAAAAATTAAAATCTGTTTAACAAATTAATTAATGTAATATTCCTTTCTAAGATTAGTAATCACTTACGGTATGAACAAACAAATCATTAAGCCTGATTAGTGATCAAGAAAATATTTTTCTCTTATCAATTACATTTTTTACAAAAGAATTTAACAAATTAATTATACAAAATATTTTCTAATTCAAAGAAAGTTTTATTAAAAACCATAAAAATTTGAAATTCAAATTTCCTCCACCACCGCCCCAAAACGGAAGCTTCTATACTAATATATCTGGGACCTTGAGCCGGAATCCGCCTGCCAGACAGTGGATTTTCCTACCTATAAATACAGCTCCATTCCTTTCAGAAAATCAGACCTTTTTGCAGGAATTTTCTCACAATTCTTTCTCTCTCTAAAAACCTTATTTCTCTCACTAAATATCTTGATCACTAACAACTCTTGATCTTGTTCCAAGTGATCTAATCTCTTCTTCTCATCTCTTCCCTCTCATTCAAGTGCAAGAGAAGAACACTCGTATTCACCAAGAAATGAAGTGTTGATTAGTGATCTATCCTCTTTTATTCTAAGTAACAAATCTCTATTGTAATTATCTTGTGTATTTGTGTGATTTGGATTTTGTGTAAATTCGATATTGTAGATCTAGTGATCTTGTAGTGATTATGAAGTGGTAGATTGGTTCTAGCTAAGATTAGGACTCAACATTTAGCTTAGTGTCAGAAAATAACGTAAGCGACATGTAAAAGGTTTTCTCCGCCTGAAGGGAGCTTGTTAACATAGTGAAATCTCGAGTAGGATACTCAGGGAGTGGAGTAGGGAGAAGAAGAGCTTCGTAGCCAAACCACTATAAATCTTGGTGTCTTGGTTTGATTGTTCCTTCTCTCATCTCTTTATATTGTTGTCGTTGTTATTTACTATTAGTTTAGATATTTACTTCGTTGACTCATATTGTTGGTTGGTTAAACATACTACTCGAATCTAAATATTTTAAAAGCTAAGTTTTAAAACTAAAACGAACCTGTAAACTATTCAACCCCCCCCCCCTTCTAGTTTCCACAATCTGGATTCTCTTCCTTTCATAGCCAATTCTCCAACTCTATACAATCCATCTCAGTCACCACAACATTTAGGTTATTCAATGTATCCACCTCCTCAACAATTCATACCAGTTTATGTAGCACCCATTAATCGTCAACACAATCATACTCTAGTCAATCCACAACAACATTCAGTTTCCCCTTCACCATTCATATCCCCTTCATTGACATAACAATCTCAAGCTGAATTTCCCTAATTAGACTTCGGTCTCATTGTTCCTATATTTCAGCAAGGAGAAGATCTGATTGAATGCATCAACAAAGCAATGGCATTTCTTTCTGCTGTAGCATCAAGGTTTCCACCATCAAACAATCAACTCAGAACATCGTCTAATCCTAGAAATCAAGCAACCATTCAAGATGGTAGAGTTACCGTTCAACAAGTTCAAGGAAGATAAACTCAGAGTTATGTTGGTACAAAAAATAGGGGAATTCCTACTACTTCAAAGGGATATATTGCAGCTGGTCAACCAAGAGTTGTGAAGTGTTATAACTGTCAAGGAGAAGGGCATATGGCAGGACAATGTACTCAGCCAAAAAGGACAAGGAATGCTGCATGGTTTAAGGAGAAATTGATGTTAGCCGAAGCTCAGGAAGCGGGTCAGATATTGGATGAAGAGCAACTTGCATATTAGCGACCCTTGTATATCAAAATCTCCAGTTCTCAGCCAACAATCCCTCGAATTAGCTTTCCAGACAGATTACTTGGGATCATATGACTACAATACCAAGACTATGACCATGACGTTCTCGGTCTGAGGAACCATTAAACTGATTCTTATCCTAATGAAATGATTAATAGAATGTACAAAATGCAGTATAACTGAAACAAACAGATGTTGATGATTTTGAAATAATGAGATACATAGTGGTTGTAATATCATTCCGTACTCTCAATATCTGCAAGAGACACAAGATGCGGTTATTCAGGATACTAATCCTTTTGCACCTAATGATTTATTGGTGCTATCCTTAGCTGAACAAATGACTGATCACGTAGCTCATTTAGATAAGGAAAATCAAACAAATAAAATGGTAAATGAATCATTAACCGCTGAGCTTGAAAGATACAAAGAACGAATCGCCATTTTTGAACAAAGACTTAATGTAGATTTGAATCAAAGGGAAAAATTAATAGATTCTCAAATGGATGATTTAATTCGCGATAGAAATGCAAAGCTTGTGGCTTTCACAAGAAATCGATACACTTAAAGAAATTCTTTCTAATAATGTCAAAGAAAATGAGTCTTTATCACAAACGTTAACTATTTTCAAAACAAAGTCTAAAGAAAAAGAGTCTAAGTACATTGACAAGGAAACTGTTTTGGAAAAACAAAATAAAGAACTAGAGAATATTATTTGTAAGATGTATCAATCTACGCAAGCAATGCATATGCTAATGAAACCACAAGTTTTTTACAATGACACTCACAAACAAGCTCTTGGTTATCAAAATTTGTTCCATCTTAAAAAAGCTCAGCGGATTCAACCAACATTATATGATGGTAGTGTTATTGCTAAAGAACATGCTGTGATTTCTATGATTGATGATGAAGAAACATTAATTTTGGAAGAAGAGAGTAGATCAAAGATGCTTGATAAACAAAATGATACAATTTTAATAGAAAAGAAGATTAAGATTTCTCTAAAATGACTATTCAAAATAAATAAGATTAAAGAAGAATTTGGAAATGTTTTGTCACTTCAAAAGAATTGACTGCATAAAACAAGCATTCTGATTAAAACAATTGTCCCCTTTCTGAAACAACGCTGTACGTCACATTCACCGTTAGAAATCCGAAGCTCCGAGTGAACTTCCTAAGGTAAGTTGTAAATGAAAGTCCTTAAAAAAGCTAAAATACAACTGGTTAGACTTTTAACAAAGTGAGTTGGGGCAAAAGAGACTAACATATATGCTTAAATATTGCGGGGTCTTGGGATTTTAAATAACATACGAACAAGAGTGAATTCAACTAAAATAATTCCATTATTTAAAAAGTTTTAAAAGACACATTTTAATGTGTTATTTTGATAAAACGTCGTTCTAGATGAAATTACTGAAGTTCAAACTGTTTTTAACCAAATGGAGGCTGCTGTTGATCAGTGTTCTGTAGACAAGAACATTTTTGAAATTCAAATCAAACAGCTTAGGATTGATAATGATTAACTCTTGAACCAAATCATGTCTCAAGAAATTATGTATATTGTGCGAATATCTAGGAAAGTTTTGATGTGAAAAAGGTCATGTGTGAATATTTAAAATAAGTGTTTAGAACTTGAGATTGAGCTTTTCAAAAAAAGATTTTATTGAAAAAGAGGCTTACGATAAACTTGTCAAAAGTTATTCAAATTTAGAAAAACATTGCATTTCATTGGAATTAGCAACTCAACTTAATCAAGAGATTTTTCAAAGGGAAAATTCTGGTGAAAACCTTAATGCTCCCACATTTAATCAATTATTTGAAATAAATGAATTGAAAGCTCAGTCACAAAAGAAGGACACAGTCATTAGAAAGTTAAAGGAAAGAATTAAATCTTTGAGTGTAAAAGATAGGTTGGAAAATATAAAGAAAGATATTGAAACAATCAACATCGAACTAGAACTCAGTGTGGCAAAATTACTTTCAGAAAATGAAAATTTGAGAAAAAACGAGAGCATTTGAAATCAATTTACAAAGACCAATTTGACTCAATTAGAAAGGCATGGGTTCAATCAAAAGAACATTGTGACTCTTTAATTGCTCAAATTAATGCAAAGTCTCTTGAAAATTCGGATTTAAATGCTCAACTTCAAGAAAAGGTTTTTGGTATTACAGCATTGAAAAATGAATTAAGGAAACTTAAAGGGAAAAATGTTGTCAATACTGTTGTTTCAAAACCTAATGCCGCTATTACTCCAGGAATGTTTAAGCCTGACATAGAACCTATTTATCCTAGCCTTAAGAACAATAGGGATGCTCATGAGGTTTACATTGACAAGACTATAGAATATACTGACACTCTTCGTAGATTTGTAGAAAGCGCTAGAACACAAAATCCTAGTGAACCTCTATTAGAATCTGCTAGCATGTTTACAAAACATGTTTAGGAATTGTTAGTCTATGTCTATCAGACATGTCCTAGTTTACCAAAATCTAGTGGGAAGTTAGTTGTTGTCACACCGATCAATAAGGACAAAAGAGTTAGATTTGCTGAACCTATCACATCATCAAACAATATTCCTAAGCGGACTGCTTCTCTTAAAACCAAAGATTCTAAGAAGCCTTTGTTGACTTCTACAGGAGTAAAACCTACTACTAATGCTAGCGGATCAAAGCTTTCAGGCAATACAAAGAACAATAGGATCTCGCGACCACCATGTAGCAATTAGAAGAATAAAGTAGAAGACCACTCTAGGAAAGTTAAATCTAGTTTGAATAAGACAAATTCTGTTTCTAAACCTATCAGTAATGCACTTGTTAAGCATTTTGTGAGAAATACTAAGTTTAAATCTTTGTGTGCTATCTGTAACAAATGTTTGTTTGATGCTAATCATGGTATGTGTCTTGTTGATTTTGTGAATGATGTGAATGTGCATTGAAATCTAAATCTAAAAGAAACAAAAAGAGAAAAACTTGGAAACCTACGGGTAAAGTGTTCACTGATGTAGGATATAAGTGGAAACCAACAGGAAGATTATTCACTATAGTTGGTAGTTCATGCCCTTTAACTAGGATCCACTCCCAGAAAATAGTGCATCTTACATCTTAAGGAACCCACATCTATGGATATTAAACACCAAAACCAGAGATTAAAGTCTATAGTAGGAGACCCAAACAAATAAAATCAATAGGTTCGAGTAAAAAAACTAAGATTGTAGAATCTAAAACTGCTAACAACTTGGAATCCACTCATTTGTGGGGATCCAATGCTACAGATGTTCCATCTTCTTCTTTTCTTGTCCATGACAGGTTGTCCAGATCGTCCTCTGGTATTTGGACTCCGGATGTTCAAAACATATAACAGGGAACCACTCTCAGCTCATGAACTTTGTTAGTAAATTTTTGGGAACTTTTCGATTCGGAAATGACCAAGTTGCAAAGATAATGGGGTATGGTGACTATCAGTAGGGGAACGTAATTATCTCAAGGGTGTATTATGTTGAGGGGCTTAGACATAACTTGTTTTCTGTTGGACAATTTTGTGACGCGGATCTTGAAAGTTTGGCATTTGAAGAAACAACACTTGCTTTATTCGAAATTTATAAGGTGTTGATCTACTTTCAGGCTCCCAAGACACAAATTTGTACACAATTTCTCTTGATGACATGCTAAAGACTTCTCCAATCTATCTTCTATCAAAAGCTTCAAAGACTTCACTTCACGACTTCACTTCACAACTTCTCTACCCTTCACAACTTTACTTTACAACTTCACTTTACTTTACCTGGACACTAACAAGATCATCCCGATCTATTAAAACTATTAACGATCATCACGATCCAACTATACAAACCATGATCACCATGATCTAACTATTACATAAGTTTAGAATACATGAACTCGATCTATACATTGTGAATGTAAGACATGTCACGAATGCATTAACTAAACTACATAACTTCGTATCTTAATGATAACGAAAGTTCTTCTCTTGCACTTGTAGGAATAAGCTTGAATCACTTGGAAACAAATGCTTAAGATTAAATGATCAAAGGAATGGAAGGGATTTATAAACTGATTTAAAACAGAGAGAAAATGTGTGCAAAAGGTGAGAAAATCAGTGGGGAATAGTCCAGTATTTATAGGCAGACTGAACTGCCTTTTTGTCTGGGTGGTCCCCTTAATTAGGGTGCCGGTCCCCTTAATTATTAAGGGGGCCACCCTTATAATTAAGGGAGCTGCCCAGCCCAGATGCTCTTTTTTTGTCTTTTCTAGAGGAAGTGTTTTCTGGAACATTTCTAGCCGTTTTAGGTAGAAAATTTGAATTCAAAATATTTATTTTGAATAAAACATTTCTTTTAAATCTAAAAAAGTTTTGTAAAAGTTATAAAAATGTTTGTGACATTTTTATAAAAAATGTGAGGTTGAATAAAAATTCCTTTGATCATAAAACATTTACGTCGGGTGTAAACTTCGTTGAAGCAGACTTGAGACGTCGAGAGATGTTGTCGTATGAATGCATTGATGATTTGTGATAACGAGTAACTTAAGCACTTTACGTTATGTGTTATAGTTTACATGTTTGTCATCACCAAAACATGAAGAAAATGTATAGATTAAATATCGTAATATCTCTACCAACACATATGGATCTTCAATCCATGTGTTTTGGGATCTTCAATCCATATGTGTTAGGATAGTTTATTCCTCAACAACCTTGTAATCCACCAAATAGAGATGATTGTGATAGTTTGTTCCAAACCTTGTTCGATGAATACTTCAATTCTCTAAGTATTAATGTCTCTCCAATTCTAGTAGTTGTTGCACCAAGAGTTGTTGATATAGCCGATTCACCTGTGTCTACATCTATTGACCAAGATGAACTATCAACAAGTATCCCATTAACACAAGAACAAGAACATTCTCTAATTATTTCTCAAGGTGTTGAAGAATCCCCAAGAACACCACAATTTCATGATTACCCTCTTCATGAATTTCTTCATAAAGACTCAACTTCTCAAGGATCTTCATCTAATGTGAGACCAACCCACACTTCATTTGAACTTATTGGTAAATGGACTAAGGATCATCCTATAGCAGATGTGATTGGTGATCCTTCTCGCTCAGTCTCCACCAGAAAGTAACTCAAAACTAACGCCATGTGGTGTTATTTTGATGCCTTCCTAACTTCTGTAGAACCAAAGAACTTCAAACAAGCAATAACCAAACCATCATGGATCGATGCAATGCAAGAAGAAATTCATTAATTTGAAAGACTACAAGTTTAGGAATTGGTGTCATGTCCAGATAAAGTCATGTTGATCAAACTAAAATGGATTTATAAGGTCAAGACAGACGAATTTGGTGGGGTACTAAAGAATAAGGATATATTAGTTACTCAGGGATTCAGGCAATAGGAGGGAATCAATTTTGACTAATCATTTACACTAGTTGCAAGAATAGAGGCCATTCGTATCTTCATGCAACAAGAATATGATGATCTTTCTAATGGACGTCAAAACGGCTTTCTTAAATGAAGAGCTCAAAGAAGAGGTCTATGTTTCTCAACCAGAAGGAATTATTGATCAGGACTACCCATCGCATGTGTATAAGCTCAAAAAGGCCCTTTACGGTCTCAAACAAGCACCACGTGCATGGTACGACATGCTGTCAAGTTTCCGCATCTCACAATATTTCTACAAAGGTGCAGTTGATCCAACACAGAAAGCAGGAAACGACTTATTACTGGTACAAATTTATGTCGACGATATAATATTTGCATCCACTAATACTGCTTTGTGTAATGAGTTTTCTAATCTGATGACCACTAAGTTTAAGATGTCGATGATGGGCAAATGCCATTCTTTTTAGGAATACAAATTTCTCAAAGTCCTAGAGGCATCTTCCTAAACCAATCAAAATATGCTTCTGGAATTATTAAAAAATATAGTTTGCTAACTAGTGATTCTGTAGACACACCTATGGTGGAAAAGAATAAACTGGATGAAGATCTACAGGGGACACTAGTTGATGCTACACTTTATCGTGGCATGATTGGTTCGCTCATGTATCTGACATCCAGTAGACCCGACCTTATTTATGCAGTCTACTTATGTGCCCGGTATCAGGCAGAGCCTACCGAAAAGCACTTAAATGTGGTTAAGCGGATCTTTCAAAACCTAAAGGGACCCATTAACATGGGTCTTTGGTACTCGAAGGATACCGATATTTCTCTAACAGCATATTCAGACGCAGATCACGCGGGGTGTCAGGATACTAGACGTAATACACCAGGAAGCGCTCAATTCTTAGGTGATAAACTTGTTAGCTGGTAGAAGTAAAAGAGTACTGCGATTTCGAGTACATAGGCTGAATATATTACCTTATCTAGGTGTTGTGCTCAAATCTTATGGATGCGATCACAGCTAACAGACTACGGGTTTACATTCAATAAGATTCCTCTATACTGTGACAACAAAAGTGCGATTGCTCTATGCTACAACAATGTTTAACACTCTAGAGCCAAGCACATTGATGTACGCCACCATTTTATAAAGGAGCAAGTAGAGAATGGAATATTGGAACTATACTTTGTTCGGACGGAATATCAACTTGCTGACATCTTCACCAAACCGTTGCCACGAGAAATGTACAACTTCTTGATCGAAAAGCTTGGTATGAGAAGCATGTCTCTGGAAACGCTTAAACGTCTGACAGAGGAAGAAGACGAGTAATGGTGGTAACTCATGAAATATCCTGTGTATTATATGTATATAAGAAAACATAAAAACCCAAAAAGATTTTTCATTTTTTATAAACTTTTCAAAAAATAAAATATAAAAATATAAAACCAGAAAAGAAAATACAAAATTAAAAAAAATAATAAAATAGAAAAATAGATTTTCACGACATATTTTCTAGCATCAAAAATATTTACGGCTTTAGAAATGCCATTCAATAATGGCACAAAGCTGTAAATAAAATTCGAATAGAAAATATGTCATATGGCTTGCTATTATTTCAGATAGCAACCCGGTCATCATCTTAAAGGCAAGTATTAAAAAATAAAACTTGGCCTCACAACGGGAAATTATTTTTTCTCGAGAATGAATTACTTCATATTCATTCAAAGGCTTGTGCATACTTTGCAACACAACCCGTGCTTCTAATATCAAATAAGTGTACGTGTCAATGCATTTATTTATGTAAACGAGAGAAATCTTGTTTTTAATGGTGTTGTTTTAAGAAAAATAATTAAAAATATCAATTTCTCATCTAAAAAGATTTTTAAAAGAAGTTTCTATCACTCAAACAATGTCTACTGCTCTTTAAATAGAAAACGGGACATTATTTGAGGGGGAGAAATAGTCAAATTCTTTCAAAAAGGATCTTTTAAAATGTCATCGCGAAATAAAATGGAAAAAGGTTTATCAATAATAGATTATCAATTAAAGGGGAGTTAATGTATTTGTAACTCGATTGGTCTTAAAATGTTATTGAATTTAATCTTTAAGGGGATAAATGGCAAAATATAGGAATTATAATCTTAGTTATAAACTTAAGGGGTTCAATGTGTCATTTCTAAAATATTTTTAGGCTTAGGAATAAGTTTGAAAAGAAAATAGAAGAAGACTGAAACTACAAGGACCATGTGTGTCATTTTACAAATTTGGACGGTTATATTTCTTTTCTTCACATTTCGCTCATACGTTTTTTAATACACAAAACCAAACACTCTCAAACTCTCTCAACACATTTCGCTCCATTCAAACTTGAAATTCAAACTCGTTTTTTAAGGCAAAAGGTACATTACTACTGTTCACAATCCATTCCTCATCATGTTGGTAAAACTAATTAGGTTAAAACTACTTGTATCACTCTTAATCACTTAAAAATGAATTAGGGTTCATAATTTAAAAGTTGAGTTTTTCTACTAATTGAATGAGGGGTATTGTTCAATAGGGCGCGTCTTAGATACGTGTAAAACAGTCTTTGGTATATCTCAACCATTAGTGAGATATGTTGATTTTTGTAGGATGAATAAAGCGAAACATGAGTTTTGTGATTGAATAGTTGTGGGTTTGCGTTAATAAGTGTCTATGATGCATTTTTATACCCTTGTTACATGCTCTTGCTTCCTTAGAATCCTTTTAATTAGAAAAGTTGTATTTTCTAGGTTTGTTAGATCTAAAATTGGTATAAACCTGCTCGTGTGATATTCTAAGTGTGTTTGTAAACTGATGTTGTTCCCTAAGTGCTTATTGCTTGTCCCAAATTTCCCTTATCATGTTTCTTCCCTATGTGTGCTTGAATTTTGATTAACATGCTTAAAGTGTTGTTTCAATCAAGTGATAAGTGTTTCTGTGATGTTATTGATTGATATATGATGATTTTTAGAAGTGCTTACAAGTATTTAATTGGTAAAACCTAAGTTAAGCATTTATGAATGAAGCGAAACATGTAACGTTTGAATAAAGAGAAACATGTTGGGCTTGAATGAAGCGAAACATGTTTTCTGAGCGAAACATGTTCCACTCATTCCAAGCGAAACATGTTCCATTTATTCTAAGCAAAATATGTAACCCTCATTTCAAGCGAAACATGTAAGATAGTTATCAAGCGAAACATGTAAGACAGTTTTTAAGCGAAACATGACAGGTCACATTTTGAGCGAAACTAAGGTCATCTGCCCAAATTTTTAAAAAATTGTGTAATACTTGCTTATGGTGCCATGTTTCATAATGTGCTATGCTTAAATGTTCATTACTTGCTCTCCGATTGAATGTGTGTCCTAAGCTCCCTTGGAAATGTCTTGTTGACTTTTTTAGTTGACTTTGACTAATGACCTTAGTTGACTTATTCATAGAGTGTAGTAATTCTATCACGTTCTGCATGAAACCTAATCATAGATCAACAATATCCTCAAGGATAACCAAGCTAATCAGTAAAATATATCTATTGTGTATATAAATTATATTGGTTAATTCTTAAGCAGAATCATGAATCCTTAAGAAACACAACAAGTTGCTGCTCGTGATGAAAAATGGGTTCCACTCACTAAGAGAGTTAAGATTAGCTCTGCCAATGTCAGACTGGAAACAACAGTGCCACAGTATGAAGACATTTCCAGTGGTCATTGATCTTTTCAAGAAATCCTTGTGCTTCAAGGCTTTCACTATCTCTACAGATGTCCAAGAAATTTTTACATAATGGTTTTGGTATTCTATCAAGAAGGTTCAAGGCACGTGTTATGTCACATTAATCTTGAATCAATCATATCGAACATGTATGGATAGAGAGAATAGTAAAGAAGGGCAAGTATTTGATATTTAAATGATATAAAAAGGAGGGAAAATGGAAGAGTTTGTTACAAGTGCATCACCCTCTAATGAAGATTAGAGGGGTATTTATAGGTGATGGAAGGAGGCTTCCCTTCCTTATTTTCTTAACTTGTCACATCTAGTCCCTAGACTTTGGTAATTATGCTATTTCATTCTTTTAGCATAATATACCTTATTACAAACTACTTTGACATTATCAAAAGAAACACTAATGACTTAAATAATACAAAATCACATAATCGACACTTTTAATGATCCTAACAATCTCCCCTTAAGGGTCGATTATTTAAGGCGTTCTCTTCTTGATCCAAGTGGTCTTCTATTCATGAACATCTCCCATCTTCTCATCTGTCTACGATGCTTTAATCTGTCTTCAATCTCTTTTTTAAACAACTTCAAGTATTCAGTTTCATCTTTGGTAAGATCTTTTTGTATGTATCCATACTTGACATCATTATTATAACTCTTCAAACCTTCTAACACTCTATTTAACGTAGCATCACAAAACTTATGGATCTTTGAATGTCTCATCACCCGTTTCTCTTTCTTGCTATTCTTGTAAATAATTCCATGCACATGCTCATAGATGATAGAGAACATTTCATGATATTTAATTCCTGGGAAAGTCATTGTTGGTGTAGTGAGATTAATCTTCTGTTGATAGCTTTTAATTCTAAGTTGGAAGTCACGCACTCTTTCCCATATCACTGTACTTCTAATGAATACTGATAAAGACCATAGCAATCTTGTATCTGCATAATCCGGTACCTTGCTATTCATAATCAACAAGTATATTTCCTTAATATTGTTCTTGTTAAGATTCTTGTAATCAGGCTCGGTAATTGATACAATGCAATCATTAGCTCTTCTTGCAACAATCTCTGTAATAAACTTGTGTTCATGACCCAATTCCTAAAATGTCTTGATGACTTGAACAATTTTTGAGTTTGAATAAATCTCTTCCTTTGATTTTCCAGGCTCTTTCTGTTTCCTTATGTAGAAGATCTTCGCATGAGGATTCTTCCAATGTTCAACACCATATCGAGCATAAGGATTGAATTTCTTTACACACTTATTTACCCATATGGAAGTTCATTCTTCAATATCATCATCGTTAAAGATAATTGCTAGAAACTTGTGAAGTGATAATACTATCTTCTCGGGTCCATAATTTCCTTTCTTCAGATACAAAAGGTGTTGATCCCATACCTTGATCGATTCTTTATGTTGTAAAGTGTTTGCTACCTTGGATGAATCCAAAATAACAATGGTTGAGACTTTGTTTGTATACCAATGTGTATGCGAAATCTACACTTTGATACTCTAGAGGTATTTATCAATGGAACAGTAACAACCAAAGAACAATGAACAAAACACAATCTGCTTTAATATTATTAGAATAATACGAGTACTCTTGTAGTACTAGGGTTACAAACCTTGAAGCTATTCTTTCTCTAAAAAATGTATCAAAAAATCTTAAGCAAAAGCAACTATTTAAACCTTAAACTAGGATCTCCTTTTATACAAACAAGAAGTCCTTTACAAGATAAATGCCGAACTATTTAGAAGTTGTTACAATTCAAATACAAATATAACAGATATACATTCCTTATTTTTCTCTTTGCATCCTTATCTCCAAGTCAGCAGCTTCGACCATCAGCAGTATTAATCATTCTTCTAGCAGTATTAACTAACTCTGGCAGTACTAAGTTTGTACTGGCAGTTTTAACTCCATTAGTACTGTTAGTTATACCTTGGCAGTATTAACTCTTGTGAAGATTTATTCCCAACAATCCTCCCCTAAACTTATGATTTATCTTCAAATCCTAAGTTTCTTCTGGATTAAATCTCCTAGTCTTCTTCCTTTGCTGATGATTCTTTCAAACATCCTTCTACTTTCGCAATTGCGATCTTCATAAAAATAGAGTTCATATAGACTGTGAACTATAATGTTCAACCTCCAATTTCTTTTTCAACATCTTGGAAATCATCTCTTGACTTAGAGGCTATTTCTTCTCTGTCAGTATATGTATAGCTATACCATTCTGCATCAGTAAAATGTGAATACCACAAAAATCATATAAACTCCAGCTTATCACATTTTATTATTGGTGGATTTTCCATATCTCATCTTCTTCACCAGGGGGGCTCAAATAAAGTGTGCAGATCTCCCCAAAGCATCAAATCATATCCTTCAGGTCTTGAAGCACTATACCTTCTTTGACTAATCTGTACAACTCCTCTACATCTTGTCCTATTAATGTTTCAAGCATCTCACTCATAAACCTTTGTAGTTCTTGGGAACTGCACTCTCCCTCTGAGATTTGATCACTACATGAAATTTTCAGTCAAAGTGTAGTTTCCAATCTATTAATTGGATACTTTGTAGAGAGAGATTCAACATCTTCTGCAAACTCTTCTCTTGGATTATAATCTAAAACCCTTTGAGTTCTTCCTTCTCATATCTTCTTCCAACTTTTGTCTCTTAACAATCCTTCTTTTCTCGGAAAGATTTTTTCTTTCTTTTTGCTCCAGATTCTTTAGCAACTTCTTTTATCCTTTTGTGTATCAGCATCATTTCTTCTTCATCATCTTTTTAGGAGACTCATATTTTTCCCACTTCCCATGCTCATAGGCTCAATGTGCTTGATTAAATCCCAAACCTTTTCAAAGAATTGGCCTAATCTTCATTATAATGACATTCATTGAAGTCTCTAATCTTGTAGTGTCCTGATTCTTTCAAGTATTTGATAATATGTCTCCTTGCTTGGGGCAATTGTCTTTGGTTTCCATCTTTTGAGCTTGATACGGGATAACTGAAGGATCATTCAAATTTTTCTTCTTAGTTGACTTGACTTCAGACCATAGCACTTTGACTTTTCCTGTTCATCCCAACTGTCTAGCATTTTCTTCATCTCTTGCTCAAATCTGTGCCCTTGTAACTTATTCATTTGTACTTCTAGTCTTGATGGCTTCAGTAAAACTTAACCTTTCTTGTTCAAAGCTCCTTCTTCAGACTTTTTTACTTGGGCTCTGACTCTGTCATTATTACTTTTACCTGTCTTTTCTTAATCCTTTTGCCTTTAATTCTTATTCTATAAGTGACAATTCTTCCCAGCAGTACGAATTATCTTCCTCATCGGTAATAACTACTGGAAATTTACTGCAATACCTTTTGTTGCAACAGCAGTACTAATTCAGCAATACCCTTTCTCACTGCTTCATGTCTTGAATAATTCAGTGGGAGTTTACTTCTTGAATAAAAGGTTCAGTTTCAGTACTTGCTTTCTCTTGAACTTCTGCATCAGATAATTTCCTCCCCTGTTTGGAAGAATCATCTTCAACATCTTCATCATCTTCAGAAAGGACAACCTTAGCTCTTTTCCTTGCTTTCCCAATCTTGACTCTAGCCTCTAATTTCTTGACTCTTAGAATGAGCTTAGTCAAAGCAGAACTGTAAGTTTGCTTTGTCTTCCACAAGTCATCCTCTAATACTCCAATCCTGTCAGAAAGTTTGGTAACCAAATTCGTCAATTCATTAAGTTTCAAGCTACCCTCATCACTTCCATGTGAGTGAACAACATGGAGAGGTGAGTCATGGGGTGTAGGAAAGTGGTGTTCTGCTCCAGGTGATGGTTGTGTTGGTGATGGTTGTGTTGGTGATGGTTGTGATGCAGCAGCAGTGGTATTATTAGGTGAGTGTACAAATGAAGATTTAGGTAAAGGTGAAGGTGAAGATGTGATTCTTGAAGGAGAAGTGGAAGGTTCAGTAACATCTACCAAAGTGTATGCGGAATCTACACTTTGATACTCTAAAGGTATTTATCAATGGAACAGTACAACCAAAGAACAATGAATAAAACACAAACTGCTTCAATAATATTAGAATAATACAAGTACTCTTGTAGTACTAGGGTTACAAACCTTGAAGCTATTCTTTCTCTCAAATGTATCTAAATCTCTTAAGCATAAGCAACTACTTAAACCTTAAACTAGGATCTCCTTTTATACAAATAAGGAATCCTTTACAAGATAAATGCTGAACTATTTTGAAGTTGTTACAATTCAAATACAAATATAACAGATATACATTCCTTATTTTTCTCTTTGCATCCTTATCTCCAAGTCAACAGCTTCGACCATCAGTAGTATTAATCTTTCTTCTTGCAGTATTAACTAACTCTGGCAGTACTAAGTTTGTACTGGCAGTACTAACTCCACTAGTACTGTTAGTTATATCTTGGCAGTATTAACTCTTGTGAAGATTTATTCCCAACAATCCTCCCCCAAACTTGTGATTTATCTTCAAATCCTAAGTTTCTTCTGAATTAAATCTCCTAGTCTTCTTCCTTTGCTGATGATTCTTTTAAACATCCTTCTACTTCTACACTTGAGATCTTATAAACCTTAAAAGTTCAAAAGCCTGTGAACTCTCATGAGCAACCTCCAATTTCTTTTTCAACATCTTGGAAATCATCTGTTAACTTAAAGGGTATTTCTTCTCTGTTAGCATATGTATGGCTATACCATTCTGCATCAGTAAAATGTGAATACCACCAAAATCATATAAACTCCAGCTTATCACATTATATTCATGTTGATTCTTCCATATCTCATCTTCTTTATTAGGCTCAAATAAAGTATGCATATCTCCCCAAAGCATCAAATCATATCCTTCAGGTCTTGAAGTACTATACCTTTCTTTGACTAATCTGTACAACTCTTCTACATCTTATCTATCAAAGTCTTCAAGCATCTCACTCAAAACCTTGTAGTTCTTGGAACTGCCGTCTCCTTTAAAGATTTGATAATACATGAAATTTTCAGTCAAAGTGTAAGTCTTCCAATCCACAATTGGATACTTTGTAGAGAGAGATTCAACATCTTCTGCAAACTCTTCTCTTGGAATGATATCTAAAAACCCTTTGAGTTCTTCCTTCTCAGCATCTTCTTCCAACTTTTGTCTCTTAACAGTTCTTCTTTTTCTTGGAAGAGATTCTTTCTTTTTGCTCCAGACTCTTTAACAACTTCTTTCATTTCTTATTGTGTATCAACATCTTCTTCCTCAATCTTTTCAGGAGACTTCATCTTTTTAGGAGACTTCATCTTTTCAGTTCCATGCTCCATAGGCTCAATGTGTTGATTAAAATCCTAAACCTTTTCAAAGATTGGCCTAATCTCATTATAATACATTCCCTTAAAGTCACTAATCTTGTAATTTCCCTGATTCTTCAAGTATTTGATCATATTTCTCCTTGCATGGGCAATTGTCTTTGGTTTCATCTTTAAAGCATGATACCTGATAACCGAAGGATCATTCCAATCTATCTTCTTAGTAGACTTGGCTTCAGACATAGCTCTTTGTCTTTCCCCTTTATCCCACTGTCTCGCAATTTCTTCATCCCTTGCAAGCTCCTTCTTAGACTTTTTCTTGGGCTCAGACTCTGTCATTATTGCTTTTCCCTTATCTTTTCTTGTCCTTTGCTCTTCACTCCTTCTTCTATAAGTGACAGTTCTTCCAGTAGTACTAATATTTTCTTCAGCAGTACTAACTACTGGAACTTCACTAGCAGTACCTTTTGTTGCACCAGCAGTACTAATTTTAGCACTTCCTTTCTCACTGTTTTCTTAATCTTGAATGACTTCAGTGGGAGTCACTTCTTGAATAATAGGTTCAGTTTCAGTGCTTGCTTTCTCTTGAACCTTTGCATTAGATAATTTCCTCTCCTGTTTAGAAGAATCATCTTCAACATCTTCATCATCTTCAGAAAGGACAACCTTAGCTCTTTTCCTTGCTTTCCTAATCTTGACTCTAGCCTCTAATTTCTTGACTCTTAGAATGAGCTTAGTGAAAGCATAACTATAAGTTTTCTTTGTCTTCCTCAAGTCATCCTCCAATACTCTAATCATGTCAGAAAGTTTGGTAACCAAATTCGTCAATTCATTAAGTTTCAAGCTACCCTCATCACTTCTATGTGAGTAAACAACATGAGTCATGGGGTGTAGGAAAAGGTGTTCTGCTCCAGGTGATGGTTGTGTTGGTGATGGTAGTGTTGGTGATGGTTATGATATAGCAGCAGTGGTATCAGGTGAGTATACAAATGAAGGTTCAGGTGAGTGGGAAGGTGAGGATGTGATTCTTGAAGGTGAAGTGGAAGGTTCAGTAACATCTAGCATAGTAGGGAATAGAG
>BQNB010098421.1:1698-25158 GCA_026074375.1 Tanacetum coccineum
TAGTTGTTTTGGATTTATCCAAAGTAACTTAATCTTTACAAGCTAAGGAATCGATCTTAAGTTGGGATCAACAAATTTGTTTGATTATTTGCTAGTTGTAAGTGTGTGAAATAAGTATTACTAGGAGGTCCTATTTATAGTGGAAGTATTAAGCTAAACAACTAGCAAAACCATGGATCAAGAGTGGTAATGGTACAAAGTGTAAGACCTCTCCTCCTCCCTAAGAGGAGGTTACGGTTTGGATACAAAGAGAAGACAAGAGATTAGACAATTTATGGAGAAGTAGGTTTTTAGGGTTTACATGATGGGTATTAACAAGATGAAGTGACCTTAGTGGAGGTTTAGTGTATTTATTTGTTTGATTTTTGTAGAACCGGCCCTATGGAGCTTATAAGTGTAAAATGATTGAATTTTTGGGTATTGGGTATAAAAGTGGGTATTTGTTGAAGTATAGATAGGTATTGGTGCTTCCGTGTATGCATAAATGTATTTTATTATGAAACGTAAACGTTTTACGTAACCGATAAAAATAAAAAGTGAAAAGTTAATAATTATCTTCGTAAAACTAATATAACACTTGTTTGACGTAAACTTTTATTTGTTTGACGTCGGTTTATGTTGATTGTTGATTTTAGTTTACGCGATTGAACTAAATGTTGAAAATTAGAAGTAAACGCGTAAAAGTTTAAAATAAATAGTTAAACAGTTATTGACGTAAAATGACGTGAAAATGCAAATTGTTATAGTCTCCTAGTGTTAAAAGAATTTCGTCCCACAATTCAGTTTGAGATGCCTTCCGGAATGGTGTTGGTGAAGAGGTACGGTTACTTATTGTGGATTAATTATTTTTAATCCTCCAAAAATGTGGTAACAAATTTTGTTTTCTTAATATAGAGAGTCTCATTGGGACGGGTTTCAAATCCTTGTATATACCACTTAAGATTTTTCATCCTTGACATTTTCCTCCTTAATTGCCTCAGCTTAAACGTTCAAGTTTCAAATTTATTGTGATGAGTAAAGTTTGAATCCTAATGGTCTTATCCGTTTCTTTCGGCTTACATCGTTAGTTATAACATTTTCCTTTTCAGGGTGATAACGGATTTTATACCTATGATGACATTACCAATGCTAAGTTCTATGGCATTGTGTCAACATTGAATGGGTAATTTAGTAAATTCCCTAATGGCGAGCAAATTTGATGGTGAATTGTCCTAGGGCGACTAGTGATGCGTCTCGACTTTTTGACTTAGGATTTAGTGTAAGATGATGTCGACTTTATATAGTAAGGTGGCGTAAAGGTCTACTTAGTTGCTATGGTTACTAATTCAGTTTCCCGTAATAAACACGTTTTATGAATAGGCACACAAAAATTTGGCTCTTAAAGAATATGAATAGAAAATTAATTTTTGACAAAAGTTTTTATGGTGACTACTCTTAGCATGGCATGGTCCTTCATGAATTATACATAGGTGATCATGCTATGTATATTTAAGGGCTAACGATGCGATGTTCATTTTCGTCAAAATAGTGTTATGTATAAAGTAGTATCAAAAATGGTTTATAGTGTGAGAAAATAATTCGCAAGATAAGAAAACAAGGTAGTTTATAAGAGGACAACATAATGATTTGTGAGATGACCGTACGATAATTTATAAGACAATAGCTAAATAGCTCAAGATAGTAAAATAATTTGTCAACGATAGTAAAATGGTTTATCATGTGATAGTAAAATATTTTATAAAGTTATAATGCTTCAGAGAGTGGTTTGCATGATAAATAGAAAATTAAAGTAAAATTGATGAAATTTTCACAACTCATTAATTTGATAGATAATTTAAAAGCATCCACACAGTACAACGAACATGTAAAAGGAATTATAACGCAAATTCCTTAAAGGAAATAGAGTTTATGATGGTTCCAACTTAGGTTTCACTAGGTAAGACGGGTCACAAGATGACGTAGGTGTTTCAACAGTATGAGGCAGGTGTTTAATTTGAAGTTGCATGATAAGGTAACTAGTGGGATAGGCAGACTGTGACATGTTTCAATGTTATGTAATACAGTATTACGTAAAATCATAAAAAGTTTTAAAGACCATCATGTCATTCACAATGTCTTAAGAAATGTTTTAGTATTTATATAAATAAATGTAAAATATACATACGGGAATGTAAGCATATATATGTATATATGTATGTCATGTAAGCACGTAATGTAAGCAAGTAAGCAAGTAGTGTGTATGCACATGGAATTTTTTTGTATGTGATACAATGTTTGTGAAAACGGTTATAGTCTAGGTAAAATATGCAACCTAGTTCTCTATAACCTTGGCTCTGAATACCAATCTGTAACACCCCCAAAAATGGGCCGCAGCGGAAAGTATGTCTGAGAGCGTTACTTCATAATACCATTGCACAAGATATGAGAGAATGACCTCTAAATGTGTCGTTTGAAAAGTAATCTTGTAAAGTTTGGACTCCAATACACATCAGTTATGTCAAGTAACTTGTTCACCTGAGAAAATACATGCTTAAAAGTGTCAATATAAAGTTGGTGAGTTCATAGGTTATGTGAGTATAAATATTTGATCAAAGATTTATAAAGTGTGTATGACCATTTCAACCCTTATAATAGTCACAAAAATATAAGTATGCATGTTAGAAATTAAAGATTTGTAAAGTGTGTATGACCATTTCAATCCTTATAATAGTCACAAAAATGTAAGTATGCATATTGGAAATCGAAGATTTGTAAAGTGTGTATGACCATTTCAACCCTTATAATAGTCACAAAAATATAAGTATAAATGTTGGTTCAAAGATTCATAAAGTGTGTGTGACCATTATAACACATACAATAGTCACGACAATGTGATTACGATTACATTAAGTTCATGATACTGAGGCTCGGACTTGTAATGTATGCCAATCTTTTCAGGCACTGTAAGTGTTCAAGTAAGTGTCGTTTAATGTTCTGACATGATATAACATTCGTTAGTTCAATCCGTCAAACTATGAGAGCTACTCACTCGAACGAGATTGTCACGCCAAAATAGATCTATTTAATAACACTCGCGCCTACCAATCGTAATTAACAGTTCATTCCCCTTAAGCTAATCCGTAATCGTTTCAAAAGTAAAGTAATGTACTTGCATTCAAAATTGAAAACAAGCAATGTATTCCACCGTGAGATATGTAGATGAGTATGTAATCAATCATGTAAATGAGTTTGTAATCGAGTTTGTAATGAGTATGCAAACAATTTTGTAAACGTGTATGTAAACGAGTAGGTAAACAAGTTATAAAATCAAGTATGTAACAATTTGTAAATGCGCATGTATTCTCATCCCAAAAAGTGTTAAAGTATATGTAAAACGAGTAAAACGTGGGGCTATAAACTCACCTCAAGTGAATGTATCGAATGTAGTAACAATCAACAAAGAATATCGTCACGAATATCCGGAATGCAACCTAATTAATTATAGGTCGTATAAGTACGATGTATTTAAAATAAATACAACAATGTATATTATAAAGTTATATCACCACCTAATAGTTTTGTTTAATTTGTAAAAGTTGAAACAATATTTAAGTCACACTTGTTAATTAAATGTCCAAGTGTTTGCATTCGTAAGAAAAATATTATTATTGTCCAACAATTGATTATTTGTTAATAATACATGATTTAATATTTTTATTGTTTCTATAAAGATATTATATAAATGCTTTAATTGTTTTATAAAATAATATTTATAAAGTTAAAAACATATATAAATATTATATAAGTAATATTACAATATTTCTTAAGGTTTTTATAGCCCAAACGGACCCGAAAACACTCGTAAACCCCTTTTTATATTTCTAACAGCTCACATGTAGTTTTTGTAAAAATAGTGCACAAGAGTAAAATAGTGCATAAAATCTTTATAAATTCATAACTTTCGCTTTTTAACTCCGTTTTTAACGTTCTTTATATGTACAAAATCTTGACGAGATAATCTAACAAAATATTATATTTACCAGTTTTATAGCATTTTGTACAGGAACAGTAACAATAATATGTTATTTATAAAAATACTTTTTATAAATTTAATTATCGAAATCTTGTAAAAATCATAACTCCTTCGTTTTAATTCCGTTTTTAATGTTCTTTATATCCACGAAATCGTGTCGTGATGTTCTAACAAAATAAAATGTTCATATATTTTTATCAGTTTCAAAACAGTAGCAGTTTTTATAAAACTACTTTTATAAAAACACTTTTACGTATTTAATTATCGTAATCTCGTAAAATTCATAACTTCTTCGTTATAGCTTCGTTTTTCGAGTTCCTTATATGCTTGAAATCCTCATAACATATACTAATTGAATCTGAGGTTTGTATATTTTATAAAAGTTTGAATTCTAACAGTAGGTATAAAATGTTTGTGTAATAAATATAATTTATAACTTGTTTTATAAATTATAACATGATAAAATTATTTCAAGTCCCCCAAATTAAATAATACCACAAATCTTGCATACTTTAGGTCCTCTTAATTTATGTTCATCATTTTTGTCCAATATTCCCTAACAAAATGTCCATAATAATTATTTATCTCAACAATAATCATATAATTAATCCAACACTTGTAATATATATAATAAAATATGTTCTTGCTTTTTAATCATATTTGTACCATGAACATATGTTTACTTGAATATGTATAACCTCGTATTATTTATAAACTCCATAAAATAATTACCAGATGGTGAATAAACAATATAACAAACATGTAAATATGAAAATGAAATGATTATAAAAGATTAGGGTTTATGCTAGACCTTGAATGAATGAATGATGATAATGAACACAATCTAATCTAGTTCTTCAACACGAAATCCTTATTAAAACCCTAGTTTCTTCAACCCGAAATCCTTTTTATAAACCCTTGATTAAACAAAACCCTAGCTTTGAAACACCCTTGAAACACCTTATATAATAACCTTAACAATACTTGTATACTTGTGTTCTTGGTAAAATAAAAACTATAAACCCTTTGTATAATGATTTTGAACCATGGATTTCAAAGAGGAACAAGAGAGAATTTGTTTGATTATTTGCTAGTTGTAAGTGTGTGAAATAAGTCTTACTAGGAGGTCCTATTTATAGTGGAAGTATTAAGCTAAATAACTAGCAAAACCATAGATTAAGAGTGGTAATGGTACAAAGTGTAAGACCTCTCCTCCTCCCTAAGAGGAGGGTACGGTTTGGGTACAAAGAGAAGACAAGAGATTAGACAATTTATGGAGAAGTGAGTTTTTAGGGTTTACATGATGGGTATTAACAAGATGAAGTGACCTTAGTGGAGGTTTAGTGTATTTATTTGTTTGATTTGTTGTAAAACCAGCCCTATGGAGCTTATAAGTATAAAAATGATTGAATTTTTGGGTATTGGGTATAAAAGTAGGTATTTGTTGAAGTATAGATTGGTATTGGTGCTTCCGTGTATGCATAAATGTATTTTATTGCAAAACTTAAACGTTTTACATAACCGATAAAAATAAAAAGTGAAAAGTTAATAATTATCTCCGTTAAAATAATATAACACTTATTTGACGTAAACTTTTATTTTTTTGATGTCGGTATATGTTGATTATTGATTTTTAGTTTACGCGATTTAACTAAATGTTGAAAATTAAAAGTA
This sequence comes from Tanacetum coccineum, assembly GCA_026074375.1. NCBI lineage: Eukaryota > Viridiplantae > Streptophyta > Magnoliopsida > Asterales > Asteraceae > Tanacetum > Tanacetum coccineum. Next base: position 7,385 of record BQNB010098421.1, read on the forward strand.
AACGCGTAAAAATTTAAAATAAATAGTTGAACATGCATTGACGTAAAATGATGTAGAAATGCGGATTGTTACAATATCATATCAAATAATTATAAGATTAAAGATACGTGAGCTTATAAGGTCGCACACGTATACACTGAGGTATTACCAATTACAATGAATTTAATATATTTATAGTAATTATATTAACTATATTAATTATATTTCGTGAATCACTTAACGGTCGTTAATTAATCTGTTAGACGACACTAATTAACTATAGACTTCTAATTAATTAGTGTATGACTTAATGAATAGACTTAACCCAAAACAATACGAAAAGTCCATATTGTTTATGGGGTGGCCGAACTAAGGAGTATAATAGGGGAAAACCATAATTTGTTCACTAAGTTTGGTTTAAGCTATATAAGGATTGATTTTGACACAATCCCAAAATAAAAAAAACAAACCAAGAAAATACCTTCTCCTTACTCTCCCCATAAGTCGATCGACATCAACAACCCTTTAGGGTTTTGGGTCGATTTTCATTAAGCAAGAAACCAGGGTATGCGCTTTGATCATAAAATCAAGGAACTAGCGTTAAGGTAATATACAAAGACGCGTAGTGTGGACAATTCGTAGAGATCACTTCCTTTAGTAATTTAAGGTTTTTCGTGGGTGTCTAAGGGAAGAACAAGATCCGTTCTATGCTCTGTGAGTTCATCTGATTACCACAGAAGAGGTAAATAATGTAGTTATTAGTTAATCTATATACATCATATGGATCCATCTTTAGGACCTTAATCCGTTGCGTATTATATGTTTATAATTGCTATTTAGTATATAAATCTCAACAGTGGCATCACGAACCATCATATGATGTTTTAGTTAAAATAGGCCAAAAACGTGGGTTTTCGCATGTTTTCTTTTACCCATTTTTAAAAATCCCTTGGGGGATTTTGTTAGAAACACGAAAAGCATCGGTCACTTCCAATATAGTTAGTCATAACTCGTAGTTTAATCAAATGTAATGTTTGTAAGCTAACCGGGCCAAAGACACATGGAAAGTCCATATGTAAAGCCTATGGCCGGTTAGATATGATGTATAAATACCCTCTCCACACATGAAAAGGGTGTTGGTTGGTTGGTTGGTTCATTTTCAGATAATCTAATCTTTATTTCTTTCTTACTTTCTCTCACTAGAACCTTCCTCCCATCCACTTTTTCTCTCTAGAATTTCTTTATAGTTATTTGGTGTTATAGATTACTAGCATATTCTACAATTGGTATCAAGAGCCATGAAGTGATTTGTTAAGTTTCGTGTTTGTTCTTATTCGTTTCATTTTTTTCCTCTTCAAATCGTACCATTTTTTCTTTTGTTTTTCTTGTTTTCGAAGCTTTTTGTTACACTAAAAGATCATTTACATAGGTAAATTCGATCTAGTATCCTTGGATATAGGTGTACATGCTTTGAATCAAAGAAAACATCATGTTTTTGTGCATTTTAGTGTTCGAAAAGCTTTAAAAACTACAAATCTTGATTTCAAAATTTTTGGCTTAAAAACCATAAAGTTTGCATTTTTAAGGTACCTATAGGCTTAGTAATACTAGTTGTACAAGAAATTTTTGGAAAAAATGATCAAAAGTGAGTCTTTTTGTGTTTTGAAAGATTTAAGTTTCGTACCAGTTGAAGGCGAGTTAGCAATTTTCTTAAACAAGGCGAGTTAGCAATTTTTTTGTACAAGGCGAGTTAGCAATTTTCTTGTATAAGGCGAGTTAGCAATTTTCTTGAACAATGCGAGTTAGCAATTTTCTTGTACAAGACGAGTTAACAATTTCTTTGGTCAAGGCGATTTAGCAATTTCAGTTCTAGGCGAATTAACAAAATTCTTTGCAAGGCGAATTAACATCTTTCCTTCACAAGGCGATTTATCAATTTCTTTTTGAAGGCGATTTAATAGAGTTCCTTTGCAAGGCGAGTTAACAGATCTTCCAAGCCAAGGCGATTTAGCAATTTTCTTTAAGAAGGCGATTTAACAGAGTTCCAAGCTAAGGCGATTTATCAATCCTTTTGCAAGGCGATTTAACAATCTTGCTTTGAAAGGCGATTTAACAACTTTCAAAAGGAAAATTAATTCACTTGAACTCAATTCAAAACTCAAAATTGATAAAGTAAATTATACGGTTTATCTCTTTGAGTTGTAAAATCCCGTGTAGTTTCAAGACTTAAAACACTCTAAAGACAACTCACTAAACAACACAATTACTTTCAATCACCGTTCGATCCACAAGTAATCTAACTACATCAAATCAACATGGATTCAGTTATTCCACTTGGACAAAAGAATACTCTTGCTGAGTATATGATATTCTCCGGTGCTGACAATCGTCCACCTATGTTGGACAAGGACTTGTATGATTCTTGGAAAAGTCGAATGGAACTCTACAGGCAAAATAGAGAGCACGAAAGAATGATACTTGAATCAGTTGAAAATGGTCCACTCGTTTGGCCTACTATTGAAGAGAATGGAGTGACCAGAACTAAAAAATATGCTGAATTGTCTGCTGCTGAGAAAATTCAAGATGATTGTGATATGAAAGCTACCAATATCATTCTTCAAGGTCTACCAGCTGATATCTATTCACTTGTGAATCATCACCGAGTTGCTAAAGATTTATGGGAGAGAGTTCAATTACTGATGCAAGGTACCTCTTTGACTAATCAGGAGAGAGAGTGTAAGTTATATGATGCATTTTATAAGTGTACTCACATAAAGGGGGAAACACTTCACAAGTACTACTTGAGATTCACTCAGCTGATTAATGATATGAACATCTACAACATGAAAATTGAGCAATTTCAAGTTAATACAAAGTTTTTAAACAGTCTTCCACGGGAATGGAGCAAATTTATGACTGATGTCAAGCTCGTGAAGGATTTACATACTACCAACTTTGATCAGCTTCATGCATATCTCGAACAACACGAACTCTATGCAAATGAAGTCTGTCTTCTGTGTGAACGCAATCAAGATCCACTTGCATTTGTAGCAAATTAGCAGATGACACCACCTCACTTCAACACTTATCTGTCTTCATACAACAATCCTCAGATTCAATAACAGTTTCCACCATCTCAGTATGGATCAATTCATCCTACACAACATTTCTCATCAACTTATCCATCACAACCTTAATTTAATCATTCATCAGTCCAACCATCATATCCATATCAGTCTCAAGTGAATCATTAAACCTTATCTGTTCCTCAAATTGCTTATCAATCACCTCAAGTTTCTACACAACCAATGACCGAGTCACCTCTTATGGACTCAGGTTTTGCTGTTCCTATTTTCTCTCCAGGAGATGATCCAATTGCTTGTCTCAACAAAGCAATGGATTTTCTAACAGCTGTAGCTTCCTCAAGGTTCACCTCAACCAATAATCAACTTATAACTTCATCGAATCTAAGAAAATAGGCCACTATTCAAGATGGTAGGGTCACAGTGCAACAAGTTCAAGGGAGACAAGGTCAAAGTTATTCTGGTACTGGGTATAGCTCTGAGGGAAACAATGCAAGCGGACAGAAAAGGGTTGTTAAATGCTACAACTGTCAAGGTGAAGGACATATGGCTAGGCAATGCACTCAGTGTGACAACCGTGATTTGAGCAGGTTAGTTTATACCTTTAGATATGGCTAAGAGTTCATTTTATGTGTTTAGGTGTTGTGCTATGTGATTTTATGTGTGCTAAGTGGGTTAAGTAATGTGCTTAATATCATTTTGAGGTGTATGGGCATCTCATTTTGAGTGTGTTTGGTAATGAGTATTCCATTTGTTCACGTTTAGTGATAATGGAAAGGAATGGCGTATTGCATGCAATGCTACGTCAATAGTTGGATAATTAAGTGTTAAGCGTTTATGGGAAATGTGGCATTTTAGAAATAAAATAGGTGAGTGAAATATAGAAGTTTGTAGCAAACTTTCTAAAAATAGAAAGTGGTTTGGTGAAATGAAAGTTATATTTAGAAAGTTTAGTAAGTAGCGTTTAAGTAAAAAGGTTTAATCAAATCAGCTTAGGTTTTTATAAAAACTTAAGTTAATGAAGTAAACAAGTTAATTAAAAATTTAATAAAAAAATAAAATAAAAATATATATATGGGGGTTGCGTCCGGTTTTAGAGAAAAAAAGAGAAAAAAAGAAAAAAAATGTATTTTTAAGTAAATTATAAGTCTAGTTAAATTAGGATTACATTTAAATAGTTTATAAAAATAAAACCCTAGACATAAGTTTTCTTCTCCTTCCCTCGGTGTGCCGTACGAACCTTCCTCCCCTAAGAAAAAAGAAGACAAAAATTTTGATCAAGAATTCTAAGGGTTAGATCATGTTAACTCAAGTAAGATCGTTAGGTATGTTTCCATTCTTGTTTATTCTTTTAAATCATGTAACAAACCAATGATGGATCTAGGGTTTCATAAAATTCAGAATATTATTGGTGTTTAATGATCCTAGAATGATTAGGGATAGATTAGATGCGTGTTCATGCATGTGGTATGATTAGGGTTGCGTTAATTTATGAATTAGGGTGAGCAGAATTTAGGGCTGTGTTCACGAGTGAATATCTCCATGATGGTAATAGGTTTTTGAGTGTTTCTGGACTCTAAACAGTAGCTCATTGAATGTACTTTCCAAAAAGTCTGGCCTCGAATGATTTTGAGTTCGGGAAGTTGGTCAATTTGTCTAAACAAGAAAAGTTGTCAAAACAGTAAATACGGGTCAGATTTAGGTCATGTTTAGGAGGGTAAAACCTATACTTAAAAATGGAATTAAGCTTAGCCCTTCTACAGTAGTTAAGTTCCATATGTCTATTGATAATCCTGTGAAAATTAGCCTCTGAAAGCATGTCTAAGTATGGTAGTTAGAGTGATACATTTTGGTGTGCAATCAGATCCGAATTAGGACAGTTTTGAAGTTTGATTTTATTTGAGGTAGTTACACATGTAAGTAATACTTGGGAATCACAAGGTAGTTAATATACTCATAAATGAACATGGGTGATTTTTGGTATAAATTATGAAGGTCATTAAGTAAGGGTTTTGAGCACGTAAAGAGACACTAAAATTCTGCAATTCTGATTTAATTATAAGTAGCTAGTGTAAAGTGTTAATGAGATGGTTAAGGTTGGGCATGGTGTTGGGGTGACCCATGATGGTTAACTAAACCCTTAGACATCTATCATATGTGTGTTACATGGACTAGAGCCTTTAGCTTGGTCGCATGTAACCGTGTTTATTTATTTGTATAGTTGCGTGTTGAGATTTTGAAGCTGCGTTTGAGCATTCAAGTGAGTTTCATAGTCTCTCTTTTACATTGCTTTTAAATTGGGATGGAAATGATGCAAATGGATTTGAAATGTTATAATTACTGTGATTATGTGTCTTTATTTTGAAAGTGTATGGACTTTACTTGGCTATTGTATGTTACGTGTTAAATGCTTATGTGTATTTGGATCGGGGGTAACGTTCCTACCCAAGTGTTGATACTTGTTGGATCGAGGGACACGTTCCGTTCCCATGCTTGTTATGGTTAAATTTGCCTATTAGCTTGTATGATAGTACAATAATTGTCCTGCCATGTTTGTAGTAATCACAGTAATTGTTTATAAGCTTTGATTTTTGTTTCTTAAACCTATGACTCTCACCAACCTTTGTGTTGACGTTTTAAGCATCATTTTCAGGTAACCATCTTGAGGATCTTGAAGTTAGGAAGAGTGGCTAGTGAGACCGTAGGCTTGCATGCGGAGTCATTCTCCTAGAGATTTTATTTATGTCATTTGAATTGTTTGATACTTGGTTGTTATTTGATTGTTTAGACTTTTGGAGTATGTTTCCTTGTGGTATGACTTTGCTATCGTAATGCAAGACTCCTTTATCTTGTGTTAGATATTGTCATGACACATTGTGTCTCATTTGTTTATCTATTTCATTTAGTTCTCTCTATTGTTGACACCATTGTGTTGTGATGATATCCATGATGTTACGCCTCGTGTTTTCGCCTAGGCGGGGTGTGACACTCAGCCTAAGAAACCAAGGAATGCAACATGGTATAAGGAGAAAGCAATGTTAGCTAAAGCTCGGGTTGCTGGACAAATTTTGGATGAAGAGCAACTCGCATTTCTTACCGATCTAGGGGTTTCAGACGGTCAAGCTATTCAGACAATTATTCCAAACACTGCTGCTTTTCAGACTGAGGATCTTGATACTTATGATTCTGATTGTAATGATATCTCGAATGCTCAAGCGGTTCTCATGGCCAATATTTCCAACTATGGTTCTGACATTATCTCAGAGGTACCTAATTCTGAAACCAATCTTAATGATATGGAAAATCAAAGTGTGATTGCCATGCAGGATTTTGAATAATCACCAGTTGTGGATTTTACAGATAATGAGATACACAGTGATAGCAATATCATTCCGTACTCTCAATATTTGCAAGAAACACAACACGCAAATGTTCAAGATACTAATTTGCAGGCACAACAAGATTTAATGATTTTATCTATAATAGAACAAATGTCAGAACAAATGATTAATCATGTAAATAATTGAGAAAAAGGCTAATAAGGAACAAAATAATGAATCAGTAACCGCTGAGCTAGAGAGATATAAAGAACGAATCAAAACTTTTGAACAACGTCTTAATATTGATTTAAGCAGTCGTGAAAAAATGATTGATTCTCAAATGGATGATATGATTAGGGAGAAGCTTGCACTAAAAGAACAAGTTGACTCACTTGAGCAAAATCTTTCTAAACAAATCAAAGAAAAGGAATGTTTATTGCAAACATTCACAGTTTTCAAAAATGAATCCAAAGATAAGGAAGATAAATATATGGAAAACGAAATTGATTTGGAAAAGAAGATAAAAGAACTTGATAATATTCTTTTTAAAGTGGGTCAATTTGCTCAAACAGTGCACATGTTAACTAAGCCACAAGCCTTTTATGATAATATACACAAACAAGCTCTAGGTTATCAAAATCCGTTTCACCTTAAGAAAGCTCAGCGGAATAAACCAACCTTGTATGATGGTATTGTTATGTCTGATAAACATGTTGCTATGTATGTGATTGATGATGAGGAAACATTGATTTTGGAAGAAGAGAGTCGATCAAAAATGTCTGAAAAAGCAAAAGATCCAAAGGTTATTAATAAAAACATTTCTCATAAAACTATTGATTATGAAAAGTTAAATAGACTAACTAAAGATTTTGGGAAACGTTTTACTCCATAACAGGAATTGTCGGCTGAACAAGCTTTCTAGTTGCCTATGTCCGATCCTACTAGTAAACCTTCTGATGCATTACCTGTCAAAATCGAAGCTCCTAAGGAACTTCCTAAGATAAGCTTGGTGAATGAAAGCCGTAAAAAACTTAAATTCCACCTTGCCAAGTTTGACAATGTGGTGAAGATAAGGACTACACCTAATGCTCGTACAGATTATGAATGGGGGTTTGAACATACTAAAGCTGTGTTTAACAATGAAATTATTCCATTTCTAAAATATTTAAAAGACATTTTTAATGTGTTTGATAGAGATCTTGTATATGAAATAATGGAAGTAAAGACGGTTTTTGACCAAATGGACGCTGTTGTTCAACAGTCTTCAGTCGACAAACAATGTTTCGAAATTGCTAAAAAAGAATTACTTTTGGAAAATGATTGACTCTTACAACAAATCATGTCTCAAGATGTTCTTTTAACTGTGATGAATTCTATGTCTTTGATTAGTGAAACTGTGAATATGGATGGAAAGAGAAATAAATCTTGTGATAAGTGTTTCAATCTTGAGGCCGAGCTTTTGAAATCACAAAATGCGTTTAAAGATCTTTTGAAAAGTCACTCACAACTTGAAAAACATTGTATTTCTCTTGAATGTTCAATCCAACTTAATCAAGAAATTTTTCAAAAGGATGAATCTTGTAATAATCAAAAAGCTATTGAAATTCTAGAATTTTTTGAAAATAATGATTTGAAAGCTCAGCTTCAAGACAAAGACATTCTCATTTGTAAGTTGAAGGATATTATAAAATCAATGAGAGAAAAGTCCAAGGATGAGAATGTCAAGTACGATTATTATGAAATAGAGACCAAAAATGTAGAACTGGAGAATAGTGTGGCGACATTGCTTTTAGAAAACGATCGTCTTTGTAATGAAATTAATCATGTTAAATAGGTTTTTAAAGAGCAGTTTGACTCAATTAAAAAGAGATGTGTTCGTTCTAAAGAACAAAGTGACTCTTTAATTGATAAACTGAACTTAAAATCTACAGAGAATGAGGATTTAAAAGCTCAAATTCAAGATTAGGTTTTTGTGATAACATCATTGAAAAACGATTTACAAAAATTAAAAGGAAAATAAATTGTTGATATTGCTACACAAATACCATCTGCCACCACTATTGTTCCAGGAATGTTTAAGCTAGATTTAGAACCTTTGGCTCCTAGGTTATTGCAAAATAGGGAAGCTCACTTAGAATACCTTAAGTACACTCAAGAACAAGCTGATATTCTTTGGGGAATAGTCGAACAAGCTAAAGCTGAACAACCTTTAGATAAAGAGTTAAACTTTGCTTGTAAGCATGCCCAACGAATTCAGGAGTTACTTGTATATGTTCGAGATACATGCCCTAATGCGATTAATCTTAGTGCTAAAAAGGTTGCTGTCACACCCAAAAACACTATCAAGAAAGTTAGGTTTGCTGAACCTCTCACATCCTCAAGCAACGTTAAACAAGTAGAGTCATCGAAAACATTAGATTCTAACACACTTGTGTTGTCTTCTACGGGATTGAAGTGTTCTAATAGTATGTGCGAATCAAAGCCTACTGGCAATAAAAGGGATGATAGGATCTCGCACACACCAAGTAGAAACATGAAGAATAAAGTAGAAGCCCAACCTAGGAAAGTTAATAAAAACAAATTGTGTTGATAAACCATTTTATGATGTTGATGTTAAGCATTCACTGTTAAATGCGAATTCTGAACCTATTTGTGCTACTTGTAAGAAATCTTTGTTTGATGGTGTTCATGATATGTGTTTTCTTGATTTTGTGAAAAATGTGAATAGCCGTGCTAAATCTGCTAAGAAACATAATAAAGAAAATATTTAGAAACCTACGGGTCATGTATTCACTAAAGTAGGACTTAAGTGGAAACCAACAGGCAGAACTTTCACTATAGTTGGTAATTCATGCCCTTTAACTAGGATCACTTCAGCTAACGTAGTGCCTCCTAAGAAAACCACTTCCGAATCAGTGGAAACATAAAAACTAGAGCTTAAAGTCTATAGCAGGAAACTCAAAAATGTTAAAAATGTAGGTTTGAGTAAAACAACTAAGATTGTAGAATCTAAGAATGCTAACCACTCAGAACCCAATCATACTTGGGGATCCAATGCTATAGATATTTCATCATCATCTTCTCTTGTCATGACAGGTTGTCCAGATTGTTCTCTGGTAACCAGACTCTGGATGTTTGAAACATATGACATGGAACCGCTCTTAGCTCACAAACTTTGTTAGTAAATTTCTAGGTATAGTTAGATTCGGGAACGACCATATTGCAAGAATAATGAGGTACGGTGACTATTAGATGGGAAATGTTACTATCTCAAGGATATACTACGTCGAGGGGCTTGGACATAACTTGTTTTATGTAGGTCAATTTTGTGACGGGGATCTTAAAGTCTCATTTCAGAAAAACACTTGCTTTATTCGTAATTTAGAAGGTGTTGATTTACTTTCCGGATCCCATGACACGAATTTGTACACAATTTCTCTTGACGAAATGCTTAAAACATCTCTGATCTGTCTTCTATCCAAAGCGTCAAAGACTAAAAGCTGGTTATGGCACCGTCAGTTATCACATCTCAACTTCAGTACTATCAATAAGCTAACTAAAGATGGTCTTGCACGAGGCATTCCAAGACTTAAATTTTAGAAAGATCATTTATGTTCTGCATGTGTGTTAGGAAAAAGCAAGAAATCCTCCCATCAACCCAAAGCTGAAGACACTAACCAAGATAAGCTATATCTTTTGCATATGGATTTGTGTGGCCCGATGCGTTTGACGAGTATTAACGGGAAAAGGTATATTTTAGTGATTGTCGACGATTACTCAAGATTTACTTGGGTCAGATTTTTGAGGACAAAATATGAAGCACCTGAGGCCATCATTAAATGCATCAAAAATATTCAAGTTCATTTAAATACCACTATCTATAATGTTCGAACAGATAATGGCACCGAATTTGTCAATCAGATACTTCATGAATTTTATGAAAATGTTGGCATCTTACACCAAACATCTGTTGCACGCACTCCTTAGGAGAACGGTGTTGTCGAAAGGCGAAACCGAACTCTTGTAGAAGCTGCTCGTACAATGTTAATATTTTCTAAAGCTCCATTATTTTTATGGGTCAAAGCAATCAACACAGCCTGTTACACCCAAAACTGTTCAATAAACTACCGTCGATACAACAAAACTCCATATGAGCTTTATGCAAGATAAGAAACCAGATTTATCATTCTTTCATGTCTTTGGTGCACTATGTTATCCTACCAATGATAATGACGACCTGGGTAAATTAGATGCAAAAGCTGACATTGGAATTTTCGTTGGTTACGCGCCCATAAAGAAAGCGTTCAGAATCTACAACAAAAGAACCCAAAAAAAAAAAATTATTGAAAACAAATATGTGACATTTGATGAGAGCTTCTAAACAATTAAATTTAGGACCCAAAAATGCAATGTATGACTCCTACAACATCCAGTTCAAGACTCGTTCCAAACCCTGTTTCTCAACAACCTTGTATTCCACCACCAACTAGAGATGATTGGGATCACTTGTTTTAACCTATGTTCGATGAATACTTCAATCCTCAATCAATTGCTGTTACTCCAGTTCCAAAAGTTGCTGCACCAAAAGCTATGGTTTTAGCCGATTCTCTTGTGTCAACTTCTATTGACCAGGATGCTCTATCATCAAGTACTTCATCAACACAAGAACAAGAACAATCTCTAATCATTTCTTAAGGTTTTGAAGAATCACCAAAAACACCAATCTTTCGTGATGATCCACTTAATGAATCTCCTCATGAAGAATCGACTTCTCAAGGATCATCATGGAATGTGAGACAAATCCAAACTCCATTTGAACACATTGGTAAATGGACTACGAATCATCCTATAGAAAACGTGATCGGCAATCCTTCTTGCTCTGTCTCTACGAGAAAGCAACTCTAAGCTGACCCTATGTGGTGTTATTTTGATGCCTTCCTGACTTTGGTAGAACCTAAGAACTTCAAACAAGCAATGACTAAACTGTCAGTGATCGATGCAATGCAAGAATAAATTCATGAATTTCAAAGTTTAAAAGTTTAGGAATTGGTGCCGTGTCGAGATAAAGTGTTATTGATTAAACTAAAATGGATTTACAAGGTCAAGACGGATAAATTTGGCGGGGTATTAAAGAATAAGGCTAGACTAGTTGCTCAAGGATTCAGGCAAGAAGAGGGAATCGATTTCGAGGAATCAGTTGCACCGGTTGCTAGAATAGAGGCCATCCGTATCTTCGTAGCAAATGCCGCTCGTAAGAATATGATGATCTACCAAATGGACGTCAAAATGGCTTTCTTAAATGGCGAGCTCAAAGAAGAGGTCTACATTTCACAACTAGAAGGATTTGTTGATCAGGACAACCCAAAAAGGTCCTCTATGGTCTCAAACAAGCACCACGTGCATGGTACGACATGCTGTCAAGCTTCCTAATCTCACAACAATTCTCCAAAGGTGTAGTTGATCCAACACTCTTTACACGGCAAGCTGGGAATGACTTATTACTGGTACAAATTTATGTTGATGATATAATATTTACATGCACTAATATTGTTATGTGTAATGAGTTTGCTAATCAGATGACCACTAAGTTTAAGATGTCAATGATGGGGGCAGATGTCATTCTTTTTAGGATTACAAATTTCTCAAAGTCCAAGAGGCATATTTGTAAACCAATTTAAATATGCTACTGAAATTGTTAAAAAATATGGTATACTAACTAGTGATTCTGTAGACACACCTATGGTAGAAAAGAGTAATCTGGATGAAGATTTACTGGGGAAGCCAATTGATGCTACACTTTACCGTGGTAATCCCTCATGTACCTGACATCCAGTAGACCATACCTTATTTATGCAGTCTGCTTATGTGCTCGGTATCAGGCAAAGCCTACCGAAAAGCACTTAAATGCGGTTAAGCAGATCTTTTGATACCTAAAGGGAACCATTAACATGGGTCTCTGGTACTCGAAGGATACCGGTATGTCTATGACAGTATATGCAGATGCAGATCACGCGGGGTGTCAGGACACTAGACGCAGTACATTAGGAAGTGCTCAGTTCTTAGGTGACAAGCTTGTTAGCTGGTCGTCCAAGAAGCAAAAGTGCACTGTCATCTCAAGTACAGAGGCTGAATATATTGCCTTATCTGGGTGTTGTGCTCAAATCCTATGGATGCGTTCACAGCTAACAGATTATGGTTTTCAATTTAATAAGATTCCTCTGTACCGCGACAACAAGAGTGCGATTGCTTTATGCTGCAACAATGTTCAACACTCACGAGCCAAGCACATTGATGTTCGCTACTATTTCATAAAGGAGCAAGTGGAGAATGGAATTGTGGAGCTATACTCTGTCTGGACTGAATACCAACTGGCTGACATCTTCACCAAACCCTTGCCTAGAGAAAGATTCAACTTCTTAATTGAAAAGCTCGGTATGAGAAGCATGTCTCTGGAAACGTCGAAATGTTTGGCAGAGGAAACGGATGAGTAATGGTGGTAACTCATATCCTGTATCATATGTACATAAGAAAACATAAAAATATTTTTCTTTTATATAAATTTTTCAAAAAGAAAATAAAAAATTAAAAAATCAGAAAAATATAAAAATATGTATCTCTGGCATGTCTTCTGAAAATCGATAACATTTACGGTCTTAGAAATGTCATTCAATAATGATACGAGACTGTAAATGAAGTTCGAGCAGAAGTTTCAAAAGCTTTCAAAACATGCCAAAATGGCTTGCTATTATTTCAGATAGCAACCCGGTCATCATCTTAAAGGCAAGTATTTCAAAAAGAAAACTTGACCTCATAACGGGAATTTATTCTCGGGCATGGTCTACTTTATGACCATGCAAAGGCTTGTGATTACGTTGCATCACAACCCGTGCTTCCTTTATTCCATAAGTGTACGTGTCAGTGCGCTTATGTGTCAAAATAAGAGAAATCTTATTTTTCATGGTGTTTGGTTTTCTAAATTAAACAATATTTCATCAGAAAATGCTTTTCAAAGACATTTGACCACTCAAACAACGACTACAACTCTTTAAATAGAAAACGGGTCATTGTTTGAGGGGGAGAAAATGTCAAATATCTTCTTCATAAAATCAGTTTTGTGATAATGGAAAAGGTTTTAAACAATAACGAGTTAACAATTAAAGGGGAGTTAATTAAGTTTAGCTTATGTGAGCCTTAACTGTTATGTGTTTATGCCTTTAGGGAGTATATGTGCAAATATAAGTTTCTAGGTATGCTAGTTAAAACATTAGGGACTATTGGTGCCATTTGTTAAACTTTACTTGCCTAATAAAACTTATATATAAAAAATGCATAGGATAGTATACTTGAGGGGGCAACTATGTCAAAAACAAAACTTGTTTGTATAACACCCTCACCCCCCATCACTTTCACACACAATCACACTTGATGACATCAAATAACGTCTATTTTATAGCATCATTTATCCCATGTTATTAAAACATTTTGTATAATTATTGCAAAGAATTGTTACTTAATCGTTTATATTTTAGAATTGCAGTAATTATGGAGTACTTGGTGAAAGTTAGCAAAAGGCGCGCATTTTGGAGCTTAAATAAAGATATTTTGAAGATTACTATTCTGAAGACCAATACGCCATATCCATCAAGGAAGATACGGCATATTCGTGGTTGCACTCACCAAAGACCACAAAGGAAACTTGTTCTATACACCGTATCCAGAGATGACCAATACGCCGTATTAGAAATATAGTATGTGAAGATTCTAGAAGATATCAAACGTGGTCCCTACTCCAAGAAACCCCCAATACGCCGTATCCAATCCCTTGGATACGCCGTATCGAACCGACTTCCAGAAAGTATAAATAGAAAACTCAAAAACAAGTTTTATGTGTGCTAAATCATATTCTTGATACCTAAACCATAAAATTCGATTTTCAGAGGAGAAAAAGAGCAGAAGAGGTCTTGCAACGCATTCCAATCCATAAAAGACAACGTGTAATTCCATATACTTTAGTAATCGTTCAGGTTTTGGTATCATTCGTTAACTCGGTTAGTTTACCTTGGCTAAATAATTGCTCTTGTATTTATTATGACGTTTGAAGGCTAATACCTTCGGGTATTAGCCATTATTATGAAGATCTGAATGTTTGGTATTGTTTATCTCGATTTCTTGATTTATCGTTGGCTGCTTATTTATGTTTATCAATATACTTGTTTACGTGCTTTTGTATGCGACCTATCATTCAACTGGATCTAGTGATACGGACCAAGTAATCTAGAGTCTGGGATAGCTCTCCATATAGTGATTTATACATCTAGAATCATAGGATCACAAATATTGTCCTTCTAAATCTGTGTCTAGGATACGCTTCGGGCTTAACTAGTTAATTGGATATTGCCAATGGTTTATTGAACGTGTTGACTAGAAGGTGAACCTAGATAATTCAACAAATAACGTACTGATTCCATTGGATAGTTGGACAAGTGGACTACTAGTGTATAAATTGCCATTAAGCAGTAAGTGGGTAAAGTCTCTATGAGCTAGGGTTTAACAAGATCACCATTGCTTTAATCCCTAAGATAGATTATAATCAGCAAATAATGATGCTTTATGCAGATGCTTTAATTGTGACAGAATTAATGTGTCTAGGTCTTAGGAAGAAGTCCCGCCTAAGTCTTAAGAATGATATGCCACCTCGAGAGAAGAAATCATTGCACTAATGGTTAATACAGTTTTCTATCATAAGGCTCGACCGCTCTTTTATCTTCTGTTAATTAGCTTTTATGGGTAAAAGTGTCTTGAATTGATTGTAGTCACCGACCAAACCCGTGACAGTCTCTCAAGCTGAAACCCCCCTTTTACCTGTTAGAATTAGGATTAGAACTAACATAGGTTTAGCATAGGTTTGACTTAGATTAGAATTAACTTAGATTAGATAAACCAAAATATAAATAAATTGATAGATTTAACCTCGCTTCAAGTGTTCGACACCCTACTTACCATGAATCTACCACCGACCGGGTACACTGCCCATTAAAGTGTTGTTTTTGGTTAAGTCGGCAAAATATAAATTTAAAACTTGAACTATCATAAATAAACACCACACAATGACACGATCAAGTTTTTAGCGCCGTTGCCAGCGAGTGAAGTTGTTTAATTCTTATTTATTAGTGTTTTAGTTTAGTTTAGATTAATTTACATATTTGTGTGTTTGTTTTGTGTGTTTGATTTATGGATTGTATATTTTGCATATTGTGTGTTTGTTATTACAGTTCACTGTAACCTTCTAAGTTGAATACTCAATATGGCGTATTCATTTTCTTGGATACGGCGTATAAATTTTTTCAAACCAATACAGCGTATTCGACTCTATCATTAATACGGCGTATTCAGTTCACTGAATACGGCATATTAAGCTATTTGACAGTTTTCTTTCCTAGCAAATTTATTACAGGTAAATATGGACGACCCCAACATAAATATGGAAGAATACATCAGGATTGAGGAAGAAAAAGCTCAAAAACATAGGAAAGTGTTTAACTGGGAAACTGCTAAGTATGGTAAGATTTGGTATGATGAAGACGTTCTCGACCTCAGATCCGTTGAAACCGAATTCCCAGCTATAGTCTTCAATGATAGTTTGACATCAAATGAAACACCTTCTTGTGAACCCACGGTAAGTTCTCTTAACGATGAAATTGACTTTAGAATATCATTTGACGAATCCGACGATGAAGATTACACGGTAGTTTCGACAAAAACTCATTTTCTTATAAAATATTTTCTACCAATGATTTGAAAACGGATTTGGAAAACGATAATGAAAAAGTCAATAAGCCTTTATTTCCATCACCCGAGCCTACGGTCAATTATTCTAATGATTTAGACTACTTTAAAGATTTCGAGAATGAATTTTCAGCCATTGTTTACAATGATGCTCTAACGTCTAAATCAGATTTCTTAACTGAACCTACTATAAGTATTCAACATATCGATGAATTTAATTTGAAAGATGAAACATCATTGTCCGAATGTGATGAAGAGGAACAAAACGTTTTATACTTTAATGATGTATTTCCTTTTAACGTAATTTATCCCGATGATTCAAAATCAGATAAGGACAATGATGATGATAAAATCAATATGATACAATCTTCGGGGGGTAATGTAATAAATACGGATGATGGTGCCTATGCACATGGGTCAAATAAGCTTTTGGAAACAAGTCATGATACATCAAGTACATTTTTCAAAACTGAAATTTTTATCAAGGAATTAAATGTTGACATCGTGGCTTGGAATTATCTTAACAACGCGATGCTAATTAATCTTATCAAGAATTTGTATGTGCCATTTGGCATCCCGTTCGACCCCAAATTGTTTTATAAGGATGGGATTAAATTGGGGCAAGTCTAACTTAAAGACTTTTCGGTAAACAAAAGTGCTTGCCGGGAGACAACCCGGAATGTATTTTCAATTTTTTTATCGAGTCTGTCTTCCCAGACTGTCTATACGGCGTATCCAAACCCCATGGATACGGCGTATTGACTATCTGGACGTTATCCAGTCTTTATTTTTAGCACATTCTATACGACGTATTCGTTAGACGAATACAGCGTATTCGATACAGGTATCAATACGGCGTATCTTGGGGTATGGATACGGCGTATCGTCTTCCTGTACAGTTTTAGGTATTTATTTCGAGTCTAACCAAACGAATACACGGAGATAGAATTGCATTTGTTTTCTGAGAATTTATACAGGACCTCGTGAAAGAAAATCGACGAATGTTGGTGGAGAATTTACAAATCTAGAAATCTTGAAGCGTTGGAGTCTTGAAACCTCAAGACGGTTGTTCAACACGAATACTTGCTCAATAAATCAACATGGAGAATCTACCGAGCAAATATCAGGGGAGTTTCTCATTCTAATTCTTTTTAATTCCCGTATTTAATGTTTTATCTATACAACGAGGGCGTTGTATAATTCAAGTGGGGGGGGGGGGAATTAGAATGTTTACTTGTCCTAATTTTCATACTAAAATGCTTAAATTATGCTTAAATTTAAAAAATTTCAAGCATACTTTTGTGAAATTACTTGATACATAACCCGCACACAATAACCCTTGTTAGATATTGTGAGAATTTAGCCTTATCCGTTTCTAAATGTTTACCCAAATTCCATAAAATATGAGTGTGCCTGTGATGTAGTAGACTTTAGAACTTGGCTTGGTATATCACTCAAGACCGCAGTGATGAGTACTATGGATTTAGATTGAGTAACTTGTCTAAATTGATAAATTTTAGGATTACACCCAAATCGCCTTTACATGTTTCCTATTAACTAACTACACCAGTTAGTTAACCCCCGTTTAAACCCTTTTATTTACTCT
>BQNB010098422.1:0-25158 GCA_026074375.1 Tanacetum coccineum
AATAAAGCCGCACAAAATACAAAAACAAAAAAAAATAAAAATTTAACGCCCCGCATCAACGCGCGGACAATCATGCTTAACACATATTTACCCAAATCTCATAAAATTATATTAAAAAAACCCAAATATAAAAAAAACAACATTTAAACACATAATTTTAAAAAAATTAGCACACGCAAACCACACTTATAAAACTTTGAAATCTTACCATACAAATTTAAAAAAAAACACCCACATCTGTAATAAAAGAAACACCGCCCCGCAGCAACGCGCGGGCAACTATGCTGGTTGTACATCACTATTTCAACTTATTATGCTTAATTAATTATTCTCTCGTATTAAAAGACAATAATACCCTTTCTTTATATTCCCTTCTCTTCTTCGTATTAAAAACTGTGTGATTCTCTCCGTGGTGAGTTTTTGTTTCTTTAAATATGGTTTGATTTTATTGTTTCTCCAGCAAGTATTAATTTATGATTCTCCAATAAGGACGTGTATTGCGGTTTCTCATTCTCTGATCATGTCGGGGTGATTTTCAATAAATTAGCGTCTCACCTTTAACAAACAAGTTGCATCCGCCAAGTGTTTGATGAATTGTAGAAAACGTGATTATGTAATCAAATTGGTCATGCGGTGCGTTAGTCTCGTTGGTTGAGGAGATGCTGCTTTGACACGTTTTTTATTTGTGTGTTCGTTCTCGCATCAGATGTATGTGGTTCTGTTTATGCTCCGAGTTCGAGTTCTTACTAATGCTTTGTTGATTAGTGCTTTGTTTTTGTTGTGGCTCAAGTGATGACTGCCTTATTTGTCAGAATTTATGTTGTTTGGCAAGATGAATATGAAAGAAATGACCAAATTACCCTTCCAAGATTATGCATAATGATTGGTTTAAAAGTTCAGGAAGCATAATGAGTTCTAAGAGATTGGAGTATTTTTGGCTCTTATCCTATTAAAATAAAATAACTCGAGATATCATCTAATTATCCTTCGAAGAGTTTATAAAGACTGAAGCTTCTTCTATGTGAAAAACAAACGCAACTTAAATATACAGTTGCATGTTTTAGCATCTCCGTGCTACGTCAGAACTCAAAGTTCTAACGCACAAAATGTGCAGAATGTGTCGGGCTAACCATCATAACTCATATATACACTCTGCCTTCAGCCACTCACCAATAACTAAATAATATATATATTCCCTCGCCCCCATCACAAAGCTCATAAAAGAATCCTAGATGAAGCATTTGTACCAGATACATCTGTCTGTTTCAATATCAAAGCATAAAGTATCTCATTCCAAACATCAGGAACACCAGGAAGACACCAATGACTGCAATCTTGCCTGTGTGCAGCTGCTGGGCTCAGTTTCGGTCCAAGATAATATAAAGAAGGGTGCCCGTCTTTTCTTTTTGATGACATAATAGTCGTGTTGAGTATCTTCAACACTTTTGTATCATCATTGGATGTATTTTTTGAGTGATCTGAAATCACTTTGCTGAATATTTGATATTGTGGCCAAGTTGAAGATGGTTGCTTTGGTGTAGAGCCGAGATTAGGTAGTCTTTCCAAGTGGCAATTTCCACCGGCTCGCCAGTTCCCGCCTCTGATAAGATTATCATCGTTAGTTGTTTAAGGTATGACGAAATATTTGGAAAAAGGAAAAAACTATGGAAAAGAGATAAATAATTAAAGAAACAAACCTGAAATGTACAGGGGCGTATGTGCGAAAAAACACTTGTGTTTTTGTTTTGTTTACTTCACTATTGATCCAGGATATGACGGTTTCTAATGCCTTTCTGTATGCAGTTTCGACTTTCATTTCCATCTTGATTTGCGCTCCTTCTTGGAAGTAACAATCTCTGGTCAGTAATAGAATTTAATAAAAATCAGAAAATCGACACAAAACGATGTTTGGATGTCTTTCTACTAGTTGAAGTTAAAATAATCAAATGCACAGTGCTTGAATTTTTACGGAATTAAAAGATAAAATGACCAAACAGAACATTTACGAGCAAAAATCTATCTAGCAAACACCCCCTATAAACAAACTGAATAATACATTAAATTCATAAAGAGAAAGAAATGACAAAGTCTCTCTGTTCAAATGAAAAAAATTAACCATTTGACTTTTGTGATCAATGTCATATTTTTCAAGTTCAAAACTCAAATCAATACATATCATTTGAAATTTCCAACTGTATACATATATATGATGAGACACATATTAGAAATAACTGGTGTTCCATTTTTTTTAAATATAATCAACTCTTTGTTAATTTCCAAAATCTTTGACTGACTAAATAAAAGTCAAACATACCCATATTTCTAAACTCTTTTACAAAAAGTTGCCAGCGAGAAAGACATTTTGAAAGATTTGGTGGTAGATTTGTAAGCTAACTCACATCATTCGTGATTCTCTGAAGTGAAAGATCTGACAATAAAAGTCAAGTGGAGAATAATCATAAGATAAAAGAGTTAACATACGCTCTGATGGTCTTCTCATTGTTCCACCAATGTCCCGTGTTAAAAACAAGAACATCAGCATCTCGCCATTTCAACGAGGTCCAATCCATTTGGTCCAACTTAAGTGTGGTCTTTATATTTGAGGGCGAATTAGGAGGCGGCCGGCTTTGCAGCACAAGAAATGGAGCCCTGTAATACTCAATTGTGCAATTATAGTCCCTAAACTTGAACACCAAGAACCCTTTGTGTTTCGTGATTGGGTTCCCATTTACTTCATATATTGAGTCATTGTTTTTATTAGAAGTAACTGCAGAAGATAACATGCAGAGGAGGGACTCCCATTGGTTTCTGCCAATCGAGTCACCAACAAAGACTACCCGTTTGTCCCTCAGTCTTTCCAACATTCGTTTCCCGTTAAATCTGTTTTAACACAAGACGTGTAACAAACATAAGACTCACTGCATTCATTTGAAGTAACTAACAAGGTATTTGGATCAGGCTGAAATAGTTAGATTATGAATGCTGAAATTAAGTAGAATCTGCAACTTTATATTTGTCTCAGTGATCAGTTTCTTACAATTCCTTATTTGCTTTTCACATAAAACGACTAGAGGGTTACATTTTGACTGATTATTATTATAAATGCGTATCCAAATACCAAAAAGAAAGGATTGTTTGGATGCTTATTTCAATGTGATTATTGCAACTTGAAATCAGAAACAAATAATTAGTTGAGCAGATACTAATATGCTTAAAGTCAAGAATAATTGGCAATTTACAATTATCTTAACAATTAGTTTAAGGTAACTAATTATATGGCTAAACATAACTATAACTATACACAGATGGTCAAACAAAAATCCGATGATCAAACATAACTATAAACAGATTACCGAGATATATAGGCCATCGAGGAGTAAACTAGTTAAGCTTCACGTGTCTCTTCGACTAGCAACTAATTGTTGAATTAAACGTTTTGAAAAGGTAAGTGGAAATATATCAACTTGTGTTCATTATTCAACTCGGTGTCCAAATCTTTGATATAGTAATAAAGAAACAATCAAATATAGAAAACCAGCGTATCAAATTAGTAATATTTCTATCAGATTAAGCGTTTAGACATTTCTAAGACTACTACCCGTACACCATTTACTCATAACTCAACTCCACGTCAGCTCTATATCATCCAACTCCCTCTCACTCATTACTCACTCGCCATTTTCCATAGCACCAAATATTTATGTAAACACACACATAGTTTTTAGACATTGTACAACACTAAGGGGGTGTCTGGCATCACATGTTGAATGTGTTAAAGCCATGAAGCTGAAAGCAGACGAGTCTGTATTTGAGTAAGATAAAGGTTAACACGACGATGCCTGTGCTTGTAAACAGCTGGGAAAACGTTTGGGTGATGTTCTTGGTTAGTTGGTTTACTAACAACTGTCTCTATCATGAACAGTGGCAGCAGGTGGAAGAAAATATTCACCGGAAAGGAGAATAATGTTGACTCGCTTTTGTGTATTACATGTCCCTGGCGATTTTTTTTTTTTTTTTGTGTGTTTTGTAGCAACAATATCCAAAAGATGTAGATTAACAGCTGAAAAATGGAGTGGGGCCTAATCCGATTCATGATAAATGATAAAGGGGTGTTGGTTTAAGCTTCTTTTTTTGGCTTATGAACTTATGTGATTCTGGCTTATGTTTCATAAGCCCAAATTTTCCAGCATATTTGGAAACCTGTGGGTTTATATAAGCTCATGCAACATAAGCTAATAAGCTCAAAAGTAAGCTGAAACAAACACCATATAAATCAATAAATCAATCTTGAATAAGTACAACGATCATGATAATAGTTCCGGAAAGCCAACGATCAGGATCCCCGTTTTCTCAAAAAGGTCAACTCAGAGCTTCCCGTTTTCAATTATATTCTCTTAAAAACGATGTATATACGAAAAACCGGAGCTTTCTTGTTTAATAGAGCCTAAGGGTTGTTTTCATGTCACATGCTAATGCAAGATTAAGAGAAACACTCATGAGGAGTAATTAGTAATTAACACACATAACTACAGAATATAGAAAGAGATAGTTCAATAACTAGAGAAATCAGATAAACAGAATTAAGGTCTATTTTAGGAGGCAATAATCACCTTCTATTATTAGAATAATCTGCGTTGTCAAGATTACCTCATGGATCAAATAATCAGTTAAGAGTCATCTAACAGCACCTTATTGTTTCCAAAAATAGATTACGACTAATTACGCACCCTTATTGTATATGACACCTACAAAAACAGCCAAAAACCACCAAGCAAGCAATTTTCATCAATCAACATCACCATGTTTCATTTCATTATCTTCCTCTTATTAATTTATTTTCATTAGTCACTTTCAAATTGCATAAAGAGACCCAAACACCCATAAAGGGTGGTTAATGCAATAATGCTTACAATTTCTTGCCAATCAAATACACTATTTTGACTAACATGACCATTCTCCCAATCACACCCCCTTCATTCCAGGAATCAAATAGTCCAACATTTTGACCATCCACAAGGACCACAACAAAATATATCAAAACATAACAAAAATTTAAAACATATGAAAAATTAAACATTTTTATACAAAGACTAACCTTGGCAAGTTACAATCATTCGGCTGCCAACGCCATTTCGTCCAAAGCAAATCCCTTCTTCCATTTTCAGAACATCTAAACCCTTCATCTAAAAACCTACAATCTCTAGACTCATATAAAGGATACTTATCATCCCATAACCAATCACCATCAAACACATCACACATATCTCCATCTTTACTCAAAAAATCAACTCTTTTTATACCACTAAATTTCAACCACTTAAACTTTTCAGTCTCATTAGATATCCTAAACACATTTCCATTAACAACACTTCTATAATCCAAATAAAAGAACCCAAAAATAACACAAATTGTAATTAGCAAAAAACCCAATATCCCCAATGAAGGTTCTAACAGCTTTATAGGCTTAAATTTCTTAAATGTGGCCATGTAATAAGTTGGTGAGTTAATTTCTTGGTAAGATGGGCTTTTCACCATTTTGGTTAAAAATTTGTGGGTTTTGTAGAAAATGTGTTATATTAAGTTTTTCACCACTTTGCAAAAAGATTTGTGGGTTTTGAAAAGAACTTAAGAGGGTATAAAATAATGGGTTCTTTACCAATTTGCTTAAAGATTCATGGGTTTTGTAAAAAGGCTAAAAGGGTATAAGAAATGGTGTGTTCTTGAAGAAAAAGATGATTAATTTATGGTTTTCTTCACACAATTTTGTAAAAAGGTTAAAAGGGTATAAGAAATGGTGTGTAGATGAAGAAAAAGATGATTAAGTTATGGTGGGATATTGGAAGGTTTGTTGGAATTGAATGTTTGCTTGATGGATGAGTAAAGTAGCATTCATTGGAATTAAAAAGATGGATTTTGCTTATGTAGCGGTTGTGGTGATGAAGGTAGTGGAAAAGCCATCATTTTGTGAAGAAAACACATTGACATTATGTTTGGTAACTGCATCTTGTGTTTCAACTTTCAAGTGTTGTGTACTTTGAAATGTGGTTTGTGCAAGTAAACCCTTTTAGTTTGAGAACTTTTTAAAGTTTGTCATCATATTTTGAAACTAAAGAAATTGTTTGTAATTGTACACTTTTGTTTGTAACTTTGTATTCTAAAGTGTAACTTTTTATCGTGTAACTTTATGTATACTCATCACTTATTTCTCATAGATAAAAATAATCTTACAAGAATTCTAGATTAGCTGAAAAATCTTGATCTGTGCACCTGAGCGTGCCACTTGACTCTTTCTTAAATATCAGTTTTAAGTGATAAGTGATGTTCAGCTGTCACAATGACTTTTTTGCGGTAGTAAGGATTGAAGTTGTTCTATTCTCTCAAAGGGTCATCCTTGATTTTATCGATTGTATCATTTGTGTCGTTCGTGATTGAAAATGGTGCCACCATAGCAATGCCTTTTTGGCATGTGAGAATTGCTCGACTACACAAATCACGGGTTCATTTAGTCTGCAATATTTTTGCTCTTTGCATATTTAAATTTGAAAGACTATGCTTAATGAGTAAGCAACAATATACATATGTTAGTATTTCGCTTTTTCAAATAAAAAAATAATTAAAAAAAATTATGTTTGTAACTTTGTAATCCACAATACATACTATTGTATACACAGATTGGAATGACATGTACTAAAAACATAACTTCAAAAGCTACTTATAACTGAATTTTTTTGTAAATATACTACTACCTGATACATATAGCCACCTTTAATGTAACACCAAGTAACTTAAAATGGTCAAAGTCATCAAACTAACCAAGATAGAAAAATAGAAAAGGGTTAAATTTATAAGGGCCAACTTGAAACAATTATAAAAGTATACACGTTTTTCTTTCTCGAGTTTTGCTGCATCCACAAACAAACATCCACAAACATGTGTTGTGATGTTTTGATTGGTGTATTTTGATACACTTTCTCTCTCTTCTCTTTGATTTGGCCAATCACACATAAACAACACATGTTTGCGGATGTTTGTTTGTGGATTGTTTGTGGATGTAGCAAAACTCTTCTTTCTCTACCTTAAAATGTGGGTCGATGGATGTAAAGAGCCGATTATGAACAGATGGCAAATAGATAATGGGGAAAGTGGGTGAAGAAATAATAACGGACTTAAAAAACTAAGGACAGCTGAGCTGAGATTAACTGCTAAAAATGACTAGTGTGCTTAATGATGTTGCAGTGCAGGTTCAGCATTGTGTGATAAATACACGTGGTCTTCTTTTGTCTTTTCTTTCTTTAATTAGTACAAGATGCAATGCAATGTTACCTTTGACCTTTATAAAAAGATATAAATGTTGGTCACTTTGAAAAATTAGTAAAGACCACAAATAATATGCATAAGTTTGTTTGATCCATGAGCATTGTTAATTACAAAGCCAATTGTTATTAACATTGCTATTAGGATAAATGATGTAAACAAATAAGTGATCAAACACGAAAAAATAAATATTTACATGGTTCGGTCGATAAATATGTACTACATTATATCTTATTGATGTTTGATAAATATGTACTACATTAGTATGAGAAAGCTTAATTTATAAAATCATGTATGAAGTCGTTTGTTTTTCGCTTAACTAAAGTGATGTTTGAATTCAACTTATGTGTCTTAATATGAAGAAAAAAACTAAATTTACAAAGTCGTTTGAAAATTATTTGTTTATACCTTATTAGAGAAATATAACTAAAACTAAAATGATAGAATATAATGTCCTTTAATTAAGTCATCTTTTATTTACGCAAGAGTTAATAATAAATGTAGACATAGAAGCTCTTAAACCCCCCCCCCCTTCTTCTTCCCCCCGCGCCAAGTTCGACGCCATTTCTTTGGCGTTGCATGAAAAGAGAAAGGCGATGGGGTTTTTTTTAATTTGTTTTGATTGTGAGTGTTATATTTAAATTTAATTTAGTACAGTGAGGCTCAAATTGCATGCGAAAGGGGTGGCACTCAAAAAAGTGTTTTTGGCATGCGATCATACCGGATACTCTTAAGATGAAAAAATTAATAAAATTGAAGGCATTCTCATTATTTCATTGCTTAGTAAAACATATAATGAACAAACAAAACACACAAATCCAAAGTTTCAGTTGAAACTTAAACAAACAATCACTCAGTTAGCACCTCAAATTGCTTAAAGTACTCCAAACTCAAACATATATCTACTATTATGTTTATTTTATTACGTTTGTAATCGTTAATTTTATTGTATAGCTTTTTGTTTTTCTTTTCATTCCAACGCTGAATGCTATTTTTAATATTTTCCAATTTCCATATATTTTATCCTTCTCTCACATTTTTTACTACGTACTAAACTTAAATGCGTAAATAGTCTGCCTTTCGATAAAAAAAATGTGTAAATAGTTCATTTCATTTGGTATGATCAATATAGATACAATAGTTTATTAAAGACTACTGTTTTTTTAGTTTTCGTAAATATCTTAAGAGAAATTTTATTTCCTCCTACTATAAACTCTTATTTAGTGAATTCGTTTCACAACACTCCGAATGTATATATTTGTTCGTTGTATGTGTTTGTTTGGGTTTCCGCAACACTATATTGAAATCATCATACGACCCTCGCACTCTTTTATTCGTCAAACACTCTCTTTAAAAGTATATAATTTTGACGAATTAAAGTTAAAGTTGTAAAAAAATTGAATCATAATAAAATAACTAAAAAAATATGAAAAACAAAAATTTATAAAAATATATTAAAATGAATATATTAAATTAAAAAGCATAAAATTTTAAAAATATAACGAAATTAGATTATAAAAAAATAAATAGATAAAAATATACTTTAATCTCATAATAAAAGTGATTTTTAATTCAGACGAGGCATGCAGACCCGTGCGGGGCACACGGGTTGTATCTATTTGTTGATTTTCTTAATGTTATATTAACTTTACCCGGCGACATGCGCCAGGGAAACTTTTGGTGAAGTTTGACAAAAAAGTCACCAAATAAGTTTGCGGTAACATTTCCTGCTTAATGAGTATACATGATAGATAAACTAATAAAAAGAAATTGATGTTGCTTTCTAAATGTCTTGTACACCCCACTCCTAACAGCCTCACTTGAATTCTAAAAACGTGATCTTTAGAAGCTTCAAAAGGGTGATTATGATGTTTTAAAGGGTGTTTGGTGCTTCTCTTGCAAGGGGTGTTCATGGCTGCTGCAAAGCTCCTGTTTCAAACACAATCAATCCCGACTAAATCAGCAGCATAGTGACCATATATGACACTATACATGGGTGTTTGTGCTTGCTTATTTACTGCACTAATATATATTTGAAAAAAGATGATCAGACCATATTTTTCAGCTTATGGGAGTATCAAGCTGAGCTAATGATTTTGTCATAAGCTGAGTCTTTCCTAATGCACTTCAAATAAGTAAAGTTGTATTAGTTTGAGTTACATTTCAACTCACATCAACATTGCATCTACACTCAGGGGGTTTGTACTTTATGATGTTACGTACCGTGTATATACAACCTTAAAAACTTGATGTTTTAGTTCGAAAATCACATGGGCTTCATCCACCACAATGACACTGCAAATGAAAATAGAAATAAAATTTAGATCGTCTATACCAGAGTAATTATATTACTATACATATAACACACGATCGGTTTAGTTATTGTAAAGAAACACTTACAGATAGTTGTCGTCATCAACATCTTTCAACGTTTCACGTAGGACACCATCTGGCATGTACTCTGCAGAAAACACAATATAAAGGAACACTTTGATACATTGAACAATTAACCAATAATTTTCGGCAAATATTAAGCTAACATATTTAAGGTCAGGCTTACCTTTAGTTGCGTAAAACGATTTAATATTGTGAGGAACATGATTTAGAATTACATTATTTTACCGACAATAAGAATTACAGTCTATAATTCGATACTGGTCTAAAGTCAGAACTATGTCTATTACAGGTCTAGTAAATGTGGAAAATGGAAATGCACCAGCTTTGGGAGTAACCAAAATCCAACCTAGCTAGTTTGACACGTTTTCATAATTACTCTTTAGACCCGAACCCATTTTGACACCTATATATATTTACCTTTACGTCTTTGACATCAACAATTACTTTATCTAGTCTTTCAGATTCCTTGTGAGATTTGTTCTCAACCTCTTTCAGTTCCACCAGCTTTCAACTAAAAGTAACGAAGTAAATAAGGTTTACACTACATGATACATATCAATAATCTATATTTTCTTAGCCGTAACCAAGTGCTACATGATACATATCAATAATCTATAGACCTGCAATTATTTGGCCATGGAGTGAGTCAATTCAGTCTGGATCTCCTCCATTCGACGCCTTAGCATTTGAACTTCTGCCTGCAAGTTTATCCCTCGGACCTGCAATTTGTTATTTTTACAAAAGTTGTTTATGACCTTTATTATCTTCTCATTATCTCTTATTACCTTATTCCAAGTGTTCTTGGTTGTGCTAAACCAATCGTTTTAGCATTCTTGGGTCTAAATAGAGATTCACGACACTGAATGAAAAATATCCATTACCTAAATAAATATTATGTTTTACCTATTTGCATCTTGAAGTTCCAATCTTGAATGAATCTGAACCAACAAAGCCTGTAGCTCTAGATAATTTAATCTGCATAAGATATTAATGATGGAACATCGATAAGCCCAAACATTAAGTTATTCCAAACACCCTTTAACCACCTAATGACCTATTGCCACCAATTGGTAAAAGCTCATAACTCTTGATCCCCAAACCCCAATTGATATAGAAGTCAAAAAATAATTCTTTCACCAATGGACTATGCTTAACTACTTACATATATGTGCCTGCTAGTGTTAACAAAATAGAGCACGAATGTAAAATGATGCATACAATTGTACCTCACCAAAATGATCAAACTTGAATCAATCCATCATCACGACACGTTAATTATCAAAACCTTGGTCAGCAGTAAAGCACTTAATGTCCATCATAGGAATTTTGTATCACGTTTAGTCAAAACAGAACCACATATAAGACACATACATATATATAACTTCTAATTTTTACCTATAGTGTTCTTGTTAAGTGGTGGTCTTGATTGAATCTGCTCGCCTATCCCATTGCTGGCCGGAGTTATGTATG
Organism: Tanacetum coccineum; assembly: GCA_026074375.1. NCBI lineage: Eukaryota > Viridiplantae > Streptophyta > Magnoliopsida > Asterales > Asteraceae > Tanacetum > Tanacetum coccineum. The sequence goes on from BQNB010098422.1 coordinate 11,182, forward strand.
GTGGTGGTGATGACTCAATATGGTGTTATGTATGTGACATATATTCTTATAATATCAACCTCTTTCATGGCTCTGTAACCACAAATCCCTTAATCTTCTTATTAAAAATCAGCCAGTTGCATTAACTTTGATACGGGACTCAATCTTTTATAAGAATATATGTCACATTATGATGAGTTCTTTACCATTTGTAAAGTGGTAGGTTATAAAGACGTCATAAAAAGCTATTTGTACCTCTTTTATATTTTCTGGTTTTTTTATTTTTTTTTTAATTTTCATTTTATTTTTATAATTTTGTTTATATTATAAAACTGTGAAACTGAAAGTGCGAAATAAAAATTATAAAGTTTAACAAGTCAAAAGTATTAAACTGACAAAAAATTACGAAATAGAAACTGATAAAAAATTGTGTTATACTAGGAAAAGTGAGTCGGACGTTGTGAAAAGTACAAAATATTTGTACTTTTCAGTGGGTAAAGGGGTACCAATAATAGTACCCTTTGTAAAAAAGAAGATGGATGATTAAGATTGCATTACAATTAGCCTATTGATTTTCATATTATATAAAAATTAATATAAAATTTGTAGTTTTTAAACTTATGATTAGAAAAAAAATAAGATTGAATAGGACGAGATATTAAGATTGTAAAATCAAGATCGGGATCTTATTAGGGTTTTATCTTGAAAAATCGTACATAAGAACGTCATCGTTTTTACTTTATAGATTTTAGAGGGCAGGGTACAGTGTGCCACGGCTTGAGCCGTGGCCGAAAACGCCAAATAAACCATACCCCGTGTCGCGTTTTGGGGTCGCGCGCCGTTATCCCCAGCCCAAATGGTCCAGGAAAACGCGACATGAAAACGTGAAACGCTGTACCGCGTTTCGCGTTTTCGCGTATTTATATATATATATATTTTTTTTTTAAGTAGCCGTTGGCAGTGGGATAAATTCAAAAATATAGCCGTTTTTTTTGTTTTTTGTAAAAAAATACCCACTTTAATCCCTATAAATACCCTATACAACCCCTATTTTTTATATATCACTTCCAATCTTTTATATAATACTTCCAATCTTTTATACACTTCTCCCATTTTTTTAATCACCTCAAATGGATCCCAATAATTGGATTCACGAGTACTTCAACAACATCCAAAATTCGTCGTCTTCGTCAAATCCTCCTATTCCATCATCCGCCAATTCCTCCAACTCTCAAATACCACCAACACGCCCCAAACATTCAAATCCCAAACCTATTCACCAACCCGTTTCTTAATTGTACTCCCGAGCAATTTCAATTTTTTTTTATCTCAAACTCAACAATTCCCACAACCCCAACCGATCTAACCGACCCAATTCCCACTCCGTTCGTCCCAACCACCACAATCCGACACCGATGATGTTGATGTCGAAGTCGCCCCGACAAACAAACATAACCGAAAAAAATCTTGTGCAAAAAAACAAGCTCGGGGCAATCAACCTCGGGAAACTAAAACCGATCGAGTCTTTTGGACCCAAGAGGAGGAAAAACTTTTGGCGGAAGAAATATCTAAAGATCCAAAAAATGGGAGTGACCAAGCTCGGGAAACTTTTTGGTACAAAATCCTCGGCATATATAACACGCGTGCTGAAGAACTCGGTTTTAAGAAACCAAACAAAAATATGTTGACGGGTAAGTGGACGCCGATGAATAAGGATGTTGAAAAGTTTAACACGATTTACGACCAAACAACCGCGTGAAGTGGCGAAAATGATGACAATTTGTATACCCAGGTGCTCACTTTGTTTCGTGATCAAAATAATGTCGAGTTTCGACATCGAAGTGCGTGGCTTTTTTTGAAAGATAAATACAAGTGGCAAAACCCCAAGTCGACACAAGCACGAAGAACCAAAGGACAATTGACCGGAGATGAACCCGAAATGTTTGGGGACGATGCCATACCGCGTCCATCCGGGGATCCACGAAAGACAAAAAGTAAACGTTCCTTGGCAAACTCATCCTCGACTTCAAGTTCGTCCAAAAACCGTGTTGCCGATTTGATGCAAGAACAAATTTTGATTGACCGTGAAGCGAAAAAAGAATCAATGGATCGCGAGCTAGCGGCAAGACTCGCGGTTTGCGAAATTCAAAAAGGTAACGAAGATTTGAAGATTCTTTCTTTCGACACTACCGGGATGGCTCCGGAGGACGCGGCGAAGATCGAGGCTTTGAAAGAAAAGACCCGGGCGACATATTTTAATTTCTAAATTGTAGTCGTATTTTATTTAAGTTAATGTTTTTTATTTAAGTTTATATTTTTTTTATTTAAGTTTATGTATTTTTTTTAAGTTAATGTAATGTTTTTTTTATTAATGAAATTTAAATTTTAAGTTTATTAAAGTTTTTTTATAAATGTAAATTTTTTTTTTAAAGTGAGAAAAGTGGAGTCCTCATAACACCAAAAAATTTAGTGTTAACCAGGGAGGGTGATTTTGATGTTATGGAAAAAAGTGGTGACCTGACACCACTCTTTCCCCACGGCTTGGGTCACGGCTCATAACCACACCCTTGCTCTTAGTAAAAATTTATTTTTATGTTTTTGCATTTTGCTTAGTCCCAAACACCCCTTATTTTATGTTTTTGCATTTTGCTACCGTATACCACCGTTCAAGAACTCGGTGAAACCAAAAACAACCCCCACTATTTCCATAAACCCAATTCTTGGTTACTTTATGCTATTGTAGGAACAAATACATCATATGCAACAGTGTTATGGCAGTGTAATAAGAAGACAACAACATTTGATCAGGTGTTTGACCACAAAAATGCAATCTTTTTCAATGAGTGGGTTAGAAGTTGATGCTGTTAGTGTCTTGAGGTCAATTGCACCTGCCCTTGATCCAAATAAGCATAAGGGTCAAGCTGGTCAGTATCATTTCATATTAAACTTTCCATTTTTATTGTGTTTTTGTATTGATTTTGGTGTTATTTATGTAAAGTTTACTGCTTTATATGATGGGCTTATGAGCTTATATGTGTTAAATTATACCATAACTAAGTGTTTTAGTGTTTGGCTAAGGTGGGCTTATGAGCTTTTATAAGCCGAAACTTTGTGGCTTATTTGAGGAGGGGTGGGCGTATATAAGGATTTTATATAAAAAGACTTTTATACCATCATTTAATAATTACACCCATTTAATGTTCGTGTACGTTTTTGTTATTCTACCTTATTAATTATGATAAGCTAAGCCAAACACTTACGAAGGGCTTATGAGCTCATGAAGCATAACCCCAATTCATAAGCTTAGCCAAACACGCCCTGACCAAACATTTTCAGCTTTTAGTAGTTGGATTAGGGATAATGAAATTTAGTGGTGTTTGTTTTTTCTGCTTATGCGTATGCCCCTGGTTGTGATTAAGTACTAATAAGCCACTAAGCAAGGAATGTTTGTAATTGCTTATGAGTAGTGATATAGACACCTGAAAGACATGCCTAATTCTTCAATCATTTGCCACGTTTACTATATATTGTCTCTCACGAATCGTATTTTTATATCAACCAATAACATCATAAGGCACACTAGTAGGCGTACTTATTAGGCATAACAACCATTTTCCTTTGCTTATTTTGTAAGAGAAATGCAATAAGACCAACAAGGTATAAAGGTTTAAGAAACTTTTTGATCTAATTCTTTTTATAGTGAAATTTAGGTTCGATATGATGGTAACAAAATGTAATATTAGTTTCATTTCAAATTAGCACCTTGAAAAAAGCATATCCACCTATCCTACACATTTGCAAAGTATATTAGATTTCTCTAAACTGCTTAAAAAAGGCAATTAAGCGGAAAAAAATAGCAATCACGTGTACCCTCGTAGTGTGATACCAACTTACTTTTAGAAAAGTGATGTTTTATGCAAACTATTAAAATTTCAATATAAGAAGGCTAGGTTTCAATGTTTCATAGTGAGGCAGTGAATAATATCTATTACACATTAGTTACTTGTCAAGCTTGACTCAGAGTTAGTTGTTACAGCCGTTGTATTTAAGCTTAAACTTGTTTTTGCTGATTTAAATTTTGACAACATCTGTTTTTCATAATCAGGGAAAATAGCTGTTGTAGGTGGTTGTCGTGAATACACTGGTGCACCATACTTCTCTGCTATTTCGGCTCTCAAAATCGTTAGTTTCTCCCTGCATCATATCCTTTTATTTGGACTATACTTCCCTTTTGAACTCACTAAAATGTTTTTTTTTTCACAAATGTCTACTTAGGGTGCAGATTTATCACATGTGATCTGTACTAAAGATGCTGCACCAGTTATAAAAAGTTACAGTCCTGAGTTGATTGTGCATCCTTTGTTAGAAGAATCATACAATGTGAGGTCAGTTAGTCTCATCCGTTTCTCAAGGTGGTCTTTTAATTTTTAAATACTGAATTGGTTCTGATTTTTGTGAATTCACAGAGATGAAGACAAACAATCAATATCAACTCGGGTTCTTGCTGAAGTTGATAAGTGGTTGGAAAGATTTGATTGTCTTGTCATTGGCCCTGGGCTTGGAAGAGATCCATTCCTTTTGGTGTGTCATGTTTTCTTCCTCTTCACTTCTTTTTTCCAATAATTAGGCATGCACAGTTTAGGTTGACAGGTGTAGGCTGATGTTTACCCCTATAGTAAGCTTTGTTTGGCCAGTCAAACCGACTAAAGCCATCCGTCTGCAAAGAAGAGAACTTTAAACAGAAAAAGAATATAGAGCAATGGATTCAAGACCCTTTTCCTTAGAAAATACAATTGAAGTTAATGAGTTACAGTGTAGTATATACTATCTAAAGTTTTTTATTAGAAATTTTTATATATTATTAATATAGAAACTGTTTGATTTGCACAAAAGGTGCATATACGGATTGTATCTATCGGCCACATCTTGCATCTATGGTCTATAAACATGTCATATGAATCTCTTTTTTGCATTCAGCTTTTTTGCGGGACATATGAAGTTTTATTTATAATATTTGTTATACTTGATAGGATTGTGTCAGTGACATTATGAAGCATGCAAGGCGAAGCAACGTCCCTATGGTCATTGATGGGGTATGAATCCTAAGTAGATTTAGATATCTTAGTTTAAATTTATTCCATACTTGATTTCTAGTTTATAACTTCTTTTTTCTTCATACATGTCTTATAGGATGGGCTATTTCTTGTCACAAACTGTCTTGATCTAGTCAGCGGTTATCCTTTAGCTGTTTTGACTCCAAATGTAAATGAGTATAAACGCCTTGTTCAGAAAGTATTAAACTGTGATGTAAATGATCAAGATGGACCCCAGCAATTACTCTCTCTTGCCAACAGGTAATTTCTTTATTAGGATACTCGAGTTTGTTTTTCTGCTTTTCTAGGTCGTATGTAATTATAAGTTGAAACGCATGGATTTGATATTATATAAAGAGTACCTTTATCTTTTTAAAGTCGATACATGAATTGTGATCCAAATTTCAATCTTTAACGGCAGCATTGGCGGTGTGACTATTCTTCGTAAAGGACAATCTGACTACATTAGTGATGGTAAAGAAGGTACTTATTTTAGAATTCACTTTTATCATCATTGTATATTGTACTTATTGTTTGTTTTCTAAGCTTGATCTAGGTTCCATTATAATTGCATCAATCTAAACAAAACACAGCTAATATCGCTTTTTGGGTTGTGAATTATCGAAAATGGTCAAACGGATAACATTAGAAAATTACCTAAAAAGAAATGGTCAAACGGTTTAGAAGTGTCTTGAAGTAGATTAAAATGTTTATATCCTCCAAAGTCGCTTTATTAAATGAATTATTGTTTAAATAGTAATGTTTACGATCGTTTTTAATCTATTAATTCTTTTATGCTATATGCAGTTAAATCAGTTAGCATATATGGTTCCCCTCGCCGCTGTGGTGGACAAGGTGATATACTTTCTGGAAGGTAACTTGCTTACCAACTTTAACGGTCAAGGTTTAATTATCAATCCTTCGTCTTCACATAATTGGTAAGGACCCTCATTGTGATTCCAAGGGCTTAAACCAAGTCTGATTACATTCGTTTGTTTTTGTTGAGCAGTGTTGCAGTATTCTTAGCTTGGGCTCGACAGCTTGCTAGTAAAGGGGAACACAACATCAACCCGACAATGTTGGGATGTATTGCGGGATCTGCTTTGATGAGGAAAGCAGCATCAGTTGCTTTTGAAGATAAGAAGAGATCAACACTCACCACCGATATTATAGAATGCTTAGGAAGAAGGTATGTACATATGCTTCTCTGACTCGTTATAACAACTTCAGTTATCAGAAACAAATCCAAGCCATATATTCAAAATCACATAATCACTATATAATGCAAATCCAAACACCCATAATATTCTTCGTCTTGGTTGAGATTTGTCTAATTGCGTGGTTGCATTCTTGTGCAGCCTGGAGGATATATGTCCAGTTCGTTAATACTTTGGATATGCTTGCTTACTTCTCATGCACACCTTCTTTCTCCCGTGGGATGATTGAGGGTGATCACATGGCAATGCTCTCTTTCTCGAGTCAATGAACGAGCTTGCCTTATAGTTTGGAATAAATGTACAAGTTTATCTGTTTTCTTTTTCCGGAGACAGCAAGAAGTGAAGTGCTGTAAAAAGTATTTAGAAGTGTTGTAGTTTGCAAATAAATTTGTTTTTTAGGATCAATACATGCGTAAAAAATCATATCAATACTAGATTTTCTTGTTTGCTTTTTCACAAACCAAAACAAACCACTCTTTATTACATCAAGTAATTCCGTAAGGCAGTATTCAGTATTAGACACACAAAAACTCGATGTAATTTTTTAAGGACGAGTCATCGAAGGGGTGCAAGAACCACCCACACGCGACATGCGTTGTCCTTACCATTGTACACCATCTTCATTGTTCATTTTACGATTATCACTTGGAATGGAAGTAATAAAACATAATCTGTATAGCGGGTCAAACAAATAATTCGTGTACAGATCATTTTGGTTTTGAAATACTTTTATTCAACTTTGGATGTGTTTAGCAAAACTAGCGGCAGCAAGAAACTAAACAGTAGTAAGTAAAAAGCACTAGCGTTTATGTTTCAACGTTTCTTTGAGTAGCAATTGCAAACCTTAAGTTTATACAAAAATCCAAAACGCTACGCACCATTTGCCAAAAAGCTCTATATTTCAAACGCAAACGTTAGTTGCCCAAAAACGAACCAAAATGTTTACATGCAAACATACCCTTTGTCCAGGTTTATAGACATAATCAACAAAACCATATTATTACTTGTTTTAATAAATCCATTTAGAGATTACCAGGACACGTAAGATTATGCATTGCCGGATCTTACTGCATGTCAATGATTCACACCAACACACAGGCACCAATACCTTTCACACCAAAAAATGACATGCCCATCTTGTCACCTCTAACAGATAATTATAAGCAATCAAAAGTTGTGTTGGCTAATTTATTGCCATCAAAAGAGCAATTACCATACCTTTTGCATTGGATATGAGTTTAAGTTTTCAAGAGCCAGGTCTAGATATAACACACGTTCGCCGCCAACATCATTAAACAGCATGTAGAAACAAATACATAGTTAAGTATGACTACAAGCATTCCTAATAACCACATGCAAATTGAACCTTAATACAAATGCCAGAAGTGAGTACTCGTCTACAGCCACCATCTTCAGGATTTGATCCCTTGTAAACCTCCTGTAACAGTAAATTATCAAATAAGCGTTGGTCATCAAATGGTAGTCTATCATGAAAAAACTTGTCCTACATAGGCATTTAGGTACTGCTGCGCTTGTATTAAATTTCCTCTGGGTCATGCAACTCTTTTTAGCAAACCCAAAAAAATACAGTGTTAGCATTGATGAGTTCTGTAGACATTGCTATCAATTTAACTTTCCTCAGAACGTATCATTTGATGCCGATGAGTGCAAAGATTGCTGGTCATAAAACTCCTACCTTCTAACAATCAGGTCATTTTTCATTCGTGTATATTCTAAAACATCTTTTCTTTTGCAATGTATAAACACAAGAAAATTGGAATTTTTTCAGATACTGCATGCATTTCTGTGAAGTGTCCAAATGATAAAATCTGTATAAAAAAGGTCTCACGTAGAAGTTAATATGCTTTAAACACTTCTATTGTGCAAGTGCGTGTGATGTACAATATGTAATGCATGCGATAAAAGTGATAGCTCGAGTGGAATTTGTTGGTTTAAGCAATACCTGTTTAAGCATCTTCCTGTGGTTCTTGTTGTTGCTGTTGTGGCCACATAGGCTGAGCCATGTATGGACGAGGCTGCTGTCCATAAAGAGCTTGAGGATCCACAGGCTTACCCATATACATCCCTGAAGCACCAACTTGTGGAGGAGGCATATAGTAATACGGAAGACCCTCGGTTGGAGCTCCAACTGGAAGTGGCCCGCCTCTTGGCACAGTTGAAGCAATAATTTCATCTTTCAGATCCTCTCTTGGTACAATATCAACTAAGAAGTCAAAGATATCAGTCCTTGTGATTGCAGCAGCAATGTCGTTTTTCTGAAGCGTCCTCCTTTTGTTCTCCTCAGTATGATTCCAAGACCTTAAAGTCAACTCAAGGATGAACATTTCACATGCACGAGCAAATATGACGGGTGCTTCAGCTGATATCATTCGTACATCCTCATCCGCTTTCATGATTTTCTTGATTCTAGCCAATGGTAGACTATGGTTCTTGAAATCAGTGGTTTGCTCGATTTCTTGGTATTGATTTGCCCAGAAATTTTGGAGCTGTTGATGCAATTGCTGCTGCTGTTGCTGGTGAATGTGCTGGTAAGCGAGTTGCTGTTGTGCAAGTTGTGCTGGTGGAGACGTAAGACCAGATGTTTGTGAAGGTGGGACCGACCCTCCAACTGATGCAGGGGGTACAATCCCCATCATTTGGTTTGGAGGATAAGGTGCCATATTGTACGGCATCTGAGCAGAACTACCAACAGCCCCCATACCTGAGGCTTGTCCATGTCCTTGCTGATCCATCTTAATAATGCTAACACCTTTAGAATGCACAAAAAAGTAACTGGATTAGACCATATGGTAATTGAGTAAAAGGTATACACATGAAGATCAATAACCACAATGTTAAAATTCTTTACTTGCCGGATTCAGTGTGTTATTTATTACACAATATAACATCCACAGCCTAGCAATTAAATATTTTCCCCAAAAAGCTTATTAGACACAAAAATAAAAAATAAAAAAAATCATTATCCAACTCATTACACCAATTACTTTTGCAGCTGATGCACATACATGCTTATATTATTCGATTAAACTGAAATCCTAGGATGGTTGTTCATAAGATAAATTTATATATACCAAACACAGATTTCAGATAGCTTCATCTTGTTGTGTACCAAGTTTCGTACGTCTACTACTTAAACTAATTTACCAGCACAAAGTTATTCATAGCTTCATTCTACCAAGATCATATTTTTTTGCTTACGGTTCCCACTTCCTAGCCTAAAAACCTAATAGATGATTAATTTATAAATCCTCAAAGAAAATGCTAACACTTAACCAGTCCCGAAAAAATCAGTTCATATCTTCCTTTAGATATCGACAACTTCCATAAGGTAACATATGAAGAATGTGCTACAATCATCAGTGTATAACCAAAAACGGAAAGCCTAAACACACAAACTTATTCTACTTTCTAGTTCCCTTCCTCGGTCAACCTTAACCTTCATATTGGTTATAAACTTTATAATGTTTTATTTGACATATAATAAGATACAGAAGATCAGTTTAATTCAGAAACATTCACGAAGAATGTTAATCCGATGTTAATTAGTGAATGTGCTGGTAACCCATAGACACAGGCATTGTTTAGTAGGCAATTTCTATACAATAATAACTCAGTGATTATCAATCTCGTCTCACGGAGAGATAAGTTCCAAGATCAAAAAACACGAGAACATTAAAATGGTCTAAAGATCAATTTGCTCTTTTGCAAATTGACTTGTTTGGCTGCTATCAGATGGTGTATCAAAAATTTGCATGTGAAGTCTGTGTTAAAACGTCAAACAAAGTTTGAACACTCATTGAAGCATGATAACGGATGCCCAAGTATATAATGCTTTAGGTAATGATCCAAAACACAAACTCAAAATTTGATAGCAGGGCATAATCAATTAGAACTTGACGTATTTTGTTACCAAGAATCTCCTGTCAATAGTAGCAGAGCACACTATCATTAACAGGTCTAATTTGAAAGTATACATTCATAAAAGAACTTGACTATAACCTTTATCATTTTAAGCCCTTAGATAATTAATCAAAGATCAGTAGAATATATATTAACTATGAGTATTCAACCAAACTAACCTAAAAAATAACTATAAAATCACGAACAAGGTAAAACTTACATTTTTTTTTTCAAAGTGTACACCTTGAAACAAGTACTTGTTTTTTTATATATCACATATTGTCATGAAAAAAAGCACCGTCTTATAAGTGATAAGTCACCCTTGTCTTGACAGAATAGTCAAAAAGGAGGATTCAAACAAAGAGGTCAAAATATAAAACTACAACAAGCAAAGACCAAAAACAGAAGAGAAACTTTATTTGAAATACTTCTTTCAAACCTTACATAGCTATAAGCACATCTACTTGGAAAAATGTTTTCTAGTTTTCTATCTGTAGTTAGGAATTTGGAGGGGGTATATATCTCCACAAAAATGGTAACAAGTAAACATAAAAAATGGGTTTTGTAATTTTCTTTAATAAGTTAGGCAATATAACAGCGTGTTTAGTTAGAGGATCACACACCATTTTTTCACCCAAAAAAAAAAATTTGTACTAAGCAAAGACAAAAGAAATCGTGTTCAAATTGGTTTTTTTCCAAACATTCTCCCGTAAAATGATATTTATAGTATTTCCTAACATATCAACGTAAATTACAAAACACATTTTTGATGTTTTCCTAACCCTCCCTTTCCTCCTCAACTCAACGCGTTTACAGATTTATCACTCTTTTGTGGAGATATAAATCCCCTACAAATTCCTACAAAACTCGAGATAGAAAACTAGAAAAAATTTCCCACAACTAAACGCGCCGATAATGGCCGTGTCTATGGGTTCCATTATTGTATAAACACTAACCACATTTCTGTTTAAAAAAACAGAGTAAATAACTAAATAGATAAAAAAAAATATAATACAGTAACATCTATCTAAATCAAATACTAATCAAGTAACTAATTTTATCATCTACAGCTAAATTTTGCACCAAAAAATAAGAAAAAAAAAACATATATACCTCTTAATCACTTATATTACTTCAATGAAAAGCACAAGAGCTAAACCAACAGAGCAAAATTCAATCGAAAACCTGCAAAAACAAACAGATCGAGTTAAATCAAACCACTTTCTTGAAATTAAAGATATGAATTGCATAAAAATGGAATAAAGAATCGAACTTGATGATGTAAACAGTAGCTTTTTAGGGTTAGGGTTTGATTGAAATTGGGTGAAAATATTCTACCTGAAATGTGTGTGACAGTATTTATAGTGTGGAATAAAATAATGGGTTTTAAATTATAAGTGTTGGGGTTTGGATGTTGTGTCCTTGTTTGCCGTTTTTATGTTTGGTTTCATGTCTAGATGTTTTTTTTAATAGTAGTCGTAGTTTTTATTTTTCTTTAAAAATTGGGTTTAGTAAAAATAAAAATAAAGATTTTTAGTTTTCTTTTAGAAACAGAGAATGGTTTTATCTGAAATAAAATATCAAAAAGATGGAGTAACAAAGAAAAATGATTGTTGTGTCTACTAATCATGTTCCGTGACGAATACATTTGAAAGTCGGGTGTAACACGGGCCACACCTGATTTTGAGTCACGAAGTGTACTTTGTTTTAAAAAAAAGTGTCGATTTTTAATGTGTGCAACCCCAACAATAAATTTTGCTACCTTATTTTTTTACGGTGCAACTTGAGTTTAGCTCAAAAATTCTTTATGTTGCAAATTATAGTACTTATGATGAAAGAATTATACAAAACCTTTTTAAAAAATATTGTGCAACACCCACCTCAAAATCTTAGGTCCGTTCTTGATCATGCCTATTTATGTACTTAATGTTTTGATTGGTACATTTGAGAAAATGATTGGTGAAAATTTTGTGAGAAAAAATACATAATTCAATTGTACAAATGATTTATGCATTAAACATATATTTAGACATGTATTTTGGACAAAATGTAAAAATTAGGAATGACAAAACTTGTTTATTAACTTTTAAACTAGTTACAAAATCCATCAATAATATTTGTAGGTTTATGGTGTGTTTGTTTAGTTTATGAGAATAACTTTAGGATTTAGGCTTGTCTAGAATTCAAAAATATAAATTATATAAACAAGTTGGCCCACAAAAAATTTGTAGTGAAAGAATATTTTAAAAGAAAAGAATTAAGGGCCCATTTGGTATAAAGTGGGTTTAGTATCATGATTTGAATTTGGATTTTGATGTGATATAAAAAAAAGAAAATAATATAATTAATTGATAAACAATATTTTTTAAATTAATCAAATTATTATAAATCTAGTTTTGTTAATTTATAATACAAAGAAAGGACAAAGAAAACAAAAAAGTATTAAATTGGGGCCCCATTTTCATAAAACCAGGCCTTATCTCCTAGATTTAACAAAGTAACTTTTTTTTGGCATAAATACCAAATTCTAAAGTGAAGCTAGCAAACAAACAATGGTTTCCACTTTTAAAAGTCAAAATCCAATCCACACCTCCCAACCAAACGGGCCCTAGATAGTTGACCAAAGATCATAAAAGAAGAGTTAGATATGATGCCACGACTTGTTATCAAATATTTTATACAAAGCATTTGCTAAACTCAACTATATAGGTTAGGATTTAAAGATGATGAAAATTCTACTTTTGATGGGCCCATTCTGACTCAAACTGTGAACCAAACATTTCTAATGAGTTATATCCCATATTTTTGTATTGATCCTCGCACAACAAATTCACCCTTAGTTTTAGACACGCTAATTAAGCATATGTCTCATTTTCTAATGTATTTTAAGCTTTGTGGGGAGAGATAATTCAGATTCAATATCTTTAACTTTCACATTAATTACTTATCGAAGTTAGTTAGAGTACATTAAATGTTTTGACATTTGATATTTTTATAACAATTTAGACATTTGATATAAGTACAGTAAACTCAACGTATTTTTCTGTTTTTATTTTACTCAAGTTAGTATTAAGTAAATATTCATTTTTTTGTAAAGGGTTATCCTGGTAAAGTAACTCAAGTTAGTATTAAGTAAATATTCATTTTTTTGTAAAGGGTTATCCTGGTAAAGTAACTCAAGTTAGTATTAAGTAAATATTCATTTTTTTGTAAAGGGTTATCCTGGTAAAGTATATTAAAACAAAAAAAGTTGAAGTACAGATGAAATGTGGCTGAAGTACTACATTAACATCAAACAAAGAGCTTGATAGAAACCTAAAAATTATGCTTATGACATGCCATAGACACTCACAACTCTAGTTACCTACTACATAAAGTAAAAAGTAGTGATAAAATGCAACATGGCATAAACAAGACAAATCAAGTATTGGAACCATCATGAGCCATGAAGGTGCTAGCTCTCGTTCTTGTACTATTGAGATTAACATCTTCATCAAAGACTGTCACACCCCCAGACCGGGCCTGGACGGAATACGTGTTCGGAGGCGTGACTTTATTGAATATCTCAAGTACAAAGCACAAAGAACGACCTCTAAGGGTACGTTTTGAAAAATAAACACCGTTGCAAAGTTTTAATATAATAATAATAAGTTTTACATCGATTAAAATTTAAAAGATTCAAAGTTATAATGCGAAAGCTTAAATAAGTTCAACAACGGTATTTAAAGACATAGATAAATCTCTGGTAAACCGGTACAGGCAAATAG
>BQNB010098423.1:0-25158 GCA_026074375.1 Tanacetum coccineum
AACCCGTCTCTTATTTCTTTGTAATTTCTAGCTCCTTGCTAGTTTTTCTTAATAAAAGTCGCCGTTCAAAAAAAAAATTGTAGATCGAAAAAAGAGAGGAAGAAATAGATAAAGAACTAGAGAGAGAAAGTAGAGAGAAGGAGGAGAGAAAGAAAGAAAGATTGTATTGCACTATGAGAAAAGAGAGAACAACCAACCCTTCTCCTTGTGTGGAGAAGGGTATTTATAGTGCCTTGGCTACATTGGGACACCTAAGATCTTTTGACACGGACCGGGCTCGGGTGTTGCTTGGGCTTTTGCCCATAACACGTACAATATTAGATTACATATCGAGCTCGGTTTTCTTTCTAGCCTATTACAACGTATATTTAAATAAAGACCGAAGCTTCCTCGTTGAGTGACCGAGCTTTCTTGTTTGACTCAATATTTTGAGGCTAACAATCTCCCCTGAAGCGAGGAATTGAACCTTGAAACGAGCTTCCTTGTTTGACTCAATATTTTAAGGCTAACAATCTCCCCCGAAGCTGGGTTTCTGACTAATTTCGAGTTTCCATGTTCACAGTCAAAACATGGTCTTGGGTTTCTTGAGATTGCTTTGACGTTGAGATCTTGAGTCTTTTTCTTGGTCTTTATCTTTTTTGTAGGCTTGTTCCTTCATGCTTTGTGATCTTTGATCTTGAACCTTTTCTTTTCTTTTTGACTTTAGTTCCGAGATCTCTAAATCTTTATCCTTGAGATCTTTGTAGTCTTTGCAATCTTGCGATCTTGTGACTTGACCAAGATACTCATACTATGCATCATCTTGAAAGCTTACTAACAATCTCCCTTGTTTGAGCATGAGCATGTGGTAATGAATCTGACTTTGCTGGAATGAGGCTGCAACACCGTCTTTTGTACCTGCATTTTTAATGTTAGTTATAAACAACATGTATATATGAATATGGATTTGTCATTCGTCGGAATATGGTTGCGATAACCTCCAGTTCCGTGAGGACCGACCTGTGATCAGGTAGATTCAATTTAGAAGAACCTCCTTGATATGATTTCCAGCTTGAAGCGTAAGATCCTCTAACACATGTGTATTAGATTTACAATGCTTGCATGTTCTCATTACCGGAACGTCTCAAAGTCGACAACAAGGTAAGAGTAAATCAGATAGTTACTATCTTTCTGATTGAGTCGTTAATTCATTTATCGGACCAAATCAATATCCAGTTGACACAAGCTTGATTCATGTAGAATCTCACAAGTCACCTACCGCAGAGCTGTTTGATGTTGACTCTGGAAGGATTTCCATTCGTCACTGTGAATACTTAAGAATATCACTCTAAATGTTCTGGCAGAATCACAAAGATAATGCGTAGGACTCTTGTTAACAGCTTGTGAACTTAATGGTGTTCAACAAGTGTTTGTCATGAAAAGTGTCCTAATGAGATTTATTTATTGATCTCTTGGCTCTAGACTCGATTTGTGTGTTTTGGTTTTAGTTATCGGAGGCTGGAGCAGACTGCCACCTATTCAATATCAACTAACTCGGAGTGAGGAAGTCAATAGAAGTCGTTTGTATCTCCGTGACAAATGAGACAAGTCTCTTTTGAGAGAAACTTGAATGGCTGGGAAGGGTTGTGCAATGCATCACTGGGTCCATGATGTCTTGTCTTCAATACCAAAATTCATCTTTGTGAATCTGATAAATTATGTATTGACCCGGTTTCTGCCTAAAGTGTGTGGATGGATACTTTGTTTTCACCCTTTATCCATACATTTTTTTTCATTCTTCAACCCCTTCAATGCTTACCAAGACGTCATTACTAACAACTTGTTGTGATTGTTCCAATGTTAGCTCAACCTTAGTCGGCATTATTCCCGTTCTCATTCATCTCCAATCATACCTAAGGACTGCTAGTGTACAATATACTAAACCCCATCACGCATGGGGACAAAAGCCCACATTTTTCTCTTTATGCTAGTTAGGCCTCTTTGTTTGGACCGTGTTTTTCAATCCGGCTTCAAATCTACAAGACAAAATTGATTGGGTAAACACATAAGCCCAAAAACAGGTGGCCAAGCCCAGGCTGAAATTTGTTTAGATTTTTTTTACACAAAAGCCCCTCAACTTTACTTATTTACGACTTTTTTATAACAAACTTTATGTATAAAATATCTAACAAATACGTAGCGATTCTTTAGATGAAAAATATACTAACATAAAGGCCTCCGGACTACGAACAAAACGAACTCAATATTGGTATGCTCCAGACGTACATACCATTTTATAAAAAATGTTGAAGTTTACTATGTACGACTTTTTTATATAACAAACTTTATTATTAAATATGTAACAAATAGGTACCAATTTTTTTAATAAAAAAATATTAATATGGTTCAGACATGCAGATGGTATTATAAAAAAAATGTTAAATTTTAGTATATGTTTTTAGAAAAAAAGACAAAAAAAACTTTCAAAACACACCCTTAACCTACATGATAATTTTAAAAATACCCTTAGGTTTGTTTTTAAAAAAATCAACAAAACCACAAATTGAGTACACTATCATTTACCAATATTGGATTATTCTACTATTAATTATCTTCGAAAAACAAATAAAAATAGCCCCGGCGCAACGCGCAGGCAAATTTTTTTCTCGTTTCTAACTATGGATTGTCCTTGGGTAGATCCCTTCGCTTCTGGTTGGATCATAGGACTAATACCTAACCTATCTACCTTATGACTTCAGAATTGTCGTGAATTTAAGATGTTGTTGGGTATACGATCGTAACCATAAAACCTTTGAAAATCAATCAAAGTTTTGGATAGAATTATCAAAACTAATACTTTAAGACTTTTATTCTTTTGAAAGACTCTCATTTCACACGTGCATCGATAAATGAAAGTGTTTAGCACATGTAGGTAAAAGTATAAAGCACTTTTGAGTCTTTAAATCACTTATTATTTTCTAGATCACATTTAATCACATTTGTCCCCTTATAAAATAAAACCAAATAAACAAAATCATGACAAATCCAAGATAGCTAGCTAACATCCCATTAAGACATACAAACTTGTTGTTATATTTGATATATTGTCACGTGAGTTGTAAAATGAAATATGCAAGAATAAGCCAACACTGAAAGCCCAAAATACAATGAAACAAAATATGAAAAGAAAAACTAATATTGAAACAATAAACACAATTTGAAATCTTTCTTAAGAACACCTTTTTAAATTCGATTTTCACACGTTAAAAGACAAAAAGCAAAAGAAAAAAAAAAGCTAAACAGAATAAGCTCTTGATTAAGCGACCACAAACAAACACTAGACCCACCCGTGGCTCTTGATACCACTTATAGGAACCAAAAGTTACTTCACTTCACCATTGTAGATCGAATAGAAAAGAGGAAGAAATAGATGAAGAACTAGAGAGAGAAAGTAGAGAGAAGGAGAAGAGAAAGAAAGAAAGATTGGATTGCACTATGAGAAAAGAAAGAACAACCAATCTTTCTCCTTGTGTGGAGAAGGGTATTTATAGTGCCTTGGCTACATTGGGACGCCTAAGGTCTTTTGACACGGATTGGGCTCGGGTTTTTGCCTGCAACACGTACAATATTAGATTACATATCGAGCCCAGTTTCCTTTCTAGCCTATTACAATGTATATTTAAATAAAGACCAAAGCTTCCTTGTTGAGTGACCGAGCTTTCTTCTTCAAATCAATATTTTGAGGCTAACAATCTCTCTCGAAGCAAGGTCTTGAACCTTAAAACAAGCTTCCTTGTTTGACTCAATATTTTGAGGCTAACAGAAATACTTTTCTAAACAACATACAAAGGTAATTAAGTTTTTAAAACATCATTAGTTGGTCAAAAACTCGGGTTTTGATAACCAATGTGGAAGGGGTTAATGTGTAATTAATAAAGACAAACTTTCTTAAGTAACATAAAAATACATTAAATTTATGTTTATTAAGTGAATATCATGTTTAAATAAAGACACAACTTACGGATTATGGCTTTGACTACAACAAAATACCGTTGTACTGCGACTCTCAGTCAGCCATAACAATCTCATGTAACCCCGTGCAACACTTCCGTACCAAGCACATCAATGTCCGTTATCACTTACCACTTTATAAAGGAACATGTTGAACGTGGTATAATTGAATTGTACTTTGTCAGAACTGAATACCAGTTAGCTGACTTGTTTACAAAAGCCCTTTCGCAAGATAGGTTTGAGTATCATGTCAAACGACTCGGTATGAGATGTTTGACTCCAACAGAACTGGAGGTTCTGACAAATGAATCTGCTTGGTATTTCATCAAACATCGAATTGTAAATATTTTTGAAAAATTCAAAATACAAAAATATAAAACCTATTAAAACCAAATACAAAAATAGAAAATTTCAAAAAGAGAAAGAAGGAAAATACAAAATCAAAAAATCAAAAATTCTAAAAAGAATCTTCTCGACATGTCTTTCTGTTTCGATAATATTTACGTGCCTAGAAATGTCGTTTAACAATGACATGGGTTAGTAAATAAAGCTCGAATGAAAGTTCAGACATTTTCAAAACATGTCATTTCTACTTTCTTTATGACTTGTAATCAGTTTCAGATTGCAACTCGGTCTCCAATGATAAAGGAGAGTGTACGCATAAGTGCGCTTATCCTTAGAGTTAGAAGAGAAGTCTTCTAACATGTGGTTTTTTAAAAAGTTGAACACAATTTTTCAAGAATTTTTCACTGACAATTCAAAATCTTTAAAATTGTGTGTTCAACACTCCCACCCTCACAAAACTTTCAAATATGATCATTTTCACAAATTGGATCAATTTTTGAGAGAGAGTTCTTCGAAAAACAAAGCTTTAATGATTTTGGATACATCATCTCACGACAATTCTTATGTATTCAAAACATTATCAAAATTATCTTAATAACAAATTAGTAAAAATGACATAAAATTTCATTAGAATGGTTGTTATAAGATGATCCAGTGTTTGAGCACAATTTTTCAAGAATTCTTCAATATCATTTCATCATCTTTCAAAATTGTGTGCTCAACACTTAAAAAGTTTTGATGTTTTGAACATATTCTAAAACGACAATTCTTTATGTGTTCACTAACATATAGTGTTTGAGTACAATTTTTTTAAATATTCTTCAATGACATTTCATAAACTTTCAAAATATGTGTACTCGACACTATCTCGAACCCTCAACATCACAAGTGGTGTCATTCAATCTACAATTGGTGTCACATGTATTGTTGAGGGGGAGCAAACACGAAAAAGTTCCAATAATTCATGCTATATATATTTGGTAACATTTTTCTCCAACGGATTTTTATGACAAATTTTAATCAATTGGTATTTAAAACACTAAAAGATTTAAAATTTTAAATAAGGAGAGAAAATGTGACTAAAATGCGATCTTGAAAAATAATACTTGATCTAAAAGACTCAAAGTGCTTTTATACTCTTACCCACATGTGCGAAACACTTTTGATTATCGATGCGCGTGCGAGGGCTCTTCATAATATGAAACTCTTAAAGTGTCTAACGATTCTGATAATTCTATCAAACACTTTGATTGTTTTTAAAATGGTTTTATGGTGACAATCAAATACCCAATAACCTATTAATTTCACGACGATTCTGAAGTCATAAGGTGGTTAGGTTAGGTACTAGTCCTATGATCCAACCAGAACCGAAGGGATCTACCCAAGGACACACCATAGTTAGAAATAGCAGTCCTTAGGTATGATTGGAGATGAATGAGATTAAGGGAATAATGCTGACTAAGATTGAGTTAACACTGGAACAATCACAACAAGGTGTTAGTAAGGACATCTTGGTAAGCATTGAAGGGGTTACATAATGAAAAATAAATGTAAAGATAAAGGGTCTAAAGAAAGAAGCCTTCCATGCAACTTTAGGCAAAATCAGGGTCAATACATATGCTATCGGATATCATAAGTTGATATTTGATATTGAAGACAAGACATCATGGACCGAGTGATGCAATGCATAACCCTTCACAGCCATTCAAGTTTCTCTCAAAAGATAATTGTCTTATTTGTCACGGAGATACATACGTTATCTATTGACTTTCTCACTCCGAGTTAGTTGATATTGAAAAGGTGGCAGTCTACTCCAGCCTCCGATAACTAAAACCAAAACGCACAAATCGAGTCTAGAACCAAGAGATCAATCAATATATCTCACTAGGACACATTTAAATATTTAATGACAATCATTTGATGTTCAACACTAGAACACAAGTGATAACAAGAGTCCTACGCATTATCCTTGTGATTATGCCAAAACATTAGAGTGATACTTTTCAGTATTACAGTGACGATGGAAATCCTGCCAGTGCCAACGTCAAACGAACACTCAAGAAGGTGACTTGTGCGATCCCGTTTGGATCAATCTTGTGATACTGGATATCAATTTAGTCTAGAATATGAATTTCAGTTAATTGATTTTTGCCAAAATAAAACTCTCGATGTGTTATAAAACTCTTTATTTCTTAACATATCGATTGATTTTTCTTTTCAACTGTTTTTCTTCTTAATTAGAGAGACGATAACTCACTGATTCAATCTTATCGTGTTGTCTGCTTTGAGACGTTCCGGTAACGAGAACGACTAGTGCAGCTGCAAAACCCTGTCAAGGAGATTCGTTTCAATTCTACCTGATCACAAGCAGTATTTATACTGATCAACGGGGAACCGTGGTTATTTCATGTAACCCTTGCGGATTTTCTAGTTTCATAATGTTCTATTTTAGAATTTGACTTTTGACTTTTACGGTTAGATTTTATCTATTTGATCAATAGTTCAGTTATTTCACTAAATTAACTTATTGTGGATGATTTTATCTATATTTAATCAATTTCCAGGAGGTTGTCCCACAAACTGCTTAAAATGTCAAACAACGCGTTCCGGCACGTCCGTAAATGGTTCAAGTTAAATCTAAAGCTGTTTATTTATAAAACATATGGTGTGAATATTCTAAGTTTATGTAAATATGTTTTTACATTCATTAAAAATATAAGAAAACTTCGGGTCATGTTTTAAAACTCAAACTATAATCGTTAGATGACCCGACAAACAACGAAACGCACCTAGGATCCCCCCTAGGATCCTTCCACCACTCGAACCCCACAAGGGGAACCACAAGGCAGTTTTTTAGCCATTATGTTCCCCATTTTGGTACAACCTCACCTTATTTGGTTTTCAAAAAACCACACATCACACACAACATAGAAAAAAAATTCTTTTCCCTCTCCCTTTCTCTCTTGCTCACGTTCGACTACATACACACACACATAAAAACACATCATTTTTCAAGTTTTGATCAAGAACATGAAGGTCTAAGTCCGTCCGGGTTGATTCTAATAGGCGTGGGTTCATAATAACAACGTTTGGGTTGTTGGTTTCGTGTCGATCTCGTCTTCAAAACCCTCTTTGTAAGTCGTCATTCATTCAAATATTTTTGTACTTTTAGTAGCCTAATGATGCATATATGTTAGTTGTATGGTGCAATTTTTAAAAATCAAACACGAAAAGTGAACGAAATCAGGTGCGTTTGGGGTTAGAACAAAAAGAAAAGGAAAACAAGGGTTGATCATTTTAATATTTTAGACGTGATAGTTGAATAACATTTATATACTATATAGCTTATTTCTTATTTAGCTTAAAAATAAGCATACAAAAAGCTTATTTTGGGCTTATTTGTTCGAATACAAAAAAGGAAACAAAAAGGAAAATGGTTTTGGTCATTTACCACTTTTGTCTTATTCTTATAGCATATTTTAAGGACTAAAAGTACTACGTAGCTTATTAGCTTATTTATAAGCTAAATATACTTGTTTTGGGCTTATATGACCCACGGCCCAAAAAGGACCCAATAAGCCATGGCTTATTGTGGACCTTTTTGTGGTCCGGCTTATTTCCATGGTTTTGTTGTAGCTTATTTTGATATTTAAAAACACGCATAACTTAACGACTTAATAATAAGCTAAGGATAGCTTATTATGGGCTTAAAAGGCCACGACCCAATAAGATAGGCTCAAACCGTGGCTTAGTCTTGGTCCGTGAGCCTTGGCTTCTTTTGTAGATTATTCGTTGGAATTATTTTCTTAAAAGGCTTGATAATGGGCCTAAAACGGATTTTTAAAAACTAATAACATCGTTTTGGACTACTATTGGGCCTTAAGGCTCAATAAGTGAAAACTAGTAATTATAAACGCTTAAAACGGACTTTTGAGTGAGATTTATACTTGTATATAAATTAGGTTAGTTAAATAGTAGTTTGGAGAAAATACGTCTTGATAAACATCACGAAGTGTAGATTTTGGGAATTTTGTCGGAATTGACTAATTTAAGAAAAAGTGTTTGGAAAAGGAGGTTTAAAACTTTGGAAAACGTTTTATAAACGAACGAGTCATGCCGAAATTTCATAAAAATATTATACTTAGAATATTTTCACTAAAAACTGCTTTCTTAGAAATTCGACAAAAAGACAAAAAATATATTATTTTAATAAACGACTAAAAGACGAAAAATATATTTTATTTTATTATAAATTATAGAACTACTCCAAATTTGTTTTGTGAAATTAAAACGTGTCATTTCTTATAACTAATACAATTGAACTAGGTAACTAGGGTCCGGGTAGTTTACCGGAACATATTACTTATTATCTATTATCTAATTCTCGTTTGTTTTACTTGTCTACTTTCTTTAAAATAGTATAAGTGTATTATATCTAAGATACATACTTTGACATGTCTTCTTTGAGTCTAAATCACCAACCATCACACAACCAATACTACTAAAAGCAGTAACACGAAACGTTTTCAAAACTCCTATGCATCAAGTTTTAAGGACACATTTCAAACATAATTCTAAGTCAAACAAATTGCTAGGTCGTGTCTGGAATCCGTTGTACGTCGTTGTTTGACAATCATAATCTCAGCTACTTATCATCTTTGCTTAAGGTGAGTTCTCGTAGCCCTACTTTTAAACTCTTTTTCCGTTGGGGGAAAATGATACTCAAAACCTAGTTCAACTATTTTTATGCTTGTGCAACATTCTTTTATTTCTTTGGACAATGCTATGTGCCTATGATTTGCTTATGTGAATGCCATGAGATCTATTTGTGTAGGTTCTGTTGGAACTACTATTAGATTACTACTTAGCCGACCGTGTAGCTCCAGCTGGTAAGCGATAGGTGTAACAATCGGTTATTTTAGGTCATTTTACGACTCAATACTTGCCATTATTTATTTTTAGGATTTTACGCGTTTGCTTTTAATTTTCATCGTTTAGTTAAATCGCGTAAACTAAAAATCAACATTCAACGTAAACGGACATCAAACAAGTAAAAGTTTACGTTAAGCAAGTGTTATATAATTATTACGAGGATAATTTATAACTTTTCATATTTTATTTATATTGGTTACATAAAAGGTCTACGTTTCGCAATAAAATATATTTAAGCATACACAGGAGCACCAATACCTATATATACTCAAACAAATACCCATTTTTATACCCAATACACAAAAATTAAATAATTTCTACGTTTCGCAATAACCATAGGGCCGGATATATGCATGGTAAACACAAGACCAAAAATTCAAATTACTCTTCCTAATAACACACATGCTTAACTATTTTATACTTCATATAAAGGATATAGTGATTAATAACTTTAGATTCCAAGCTTAAAAATCGTTTAAAAAACCTATCAGGAATGAATCAATATCAGGAGTTGTTGCACGGAGCTGCTGAGTTTGCAGAATGCGATGTTACGGCTGCCAGAGCTGCTGGTCAGTTCTCGAAAGCAGAAAAAATCATGCCCGGATTGCAAGTGGCTATCAATTGTGTATTTTTTTCTTCTCGTAAAATAAAGTGAATGTGTTGGGCTTGTTATAGATGGAGTTGTTGCTGAAGGGTAACAAGTCTACCTAAAGGTTATGATGGTCCTGGCGAAATCGATGAAGAATCCAAAAAAGTAGATTATGGAATAATGCAGTCAAGGTTTTTATATATTGTGGAGCTTAGTTTTATTTGAACTTAATTATTACTCGCTTATAACTAAACACGTAGAGGTTATTTTGTTGACCCTAAACACTTTTTTTCTAACCACATTCCAAATAAAAGGCTTACAGAATGTTATGTGATTTCTTAAATTACCATTTGGCATATTGATTTTTCTTACTCGAATATATGCTACTGTTTGGATTTTGCAACACGAGTATGCATTTGTAGTCATAACTGTCCTTGCTTGAAAGTGTTCTTCAGTTTGGTTTAAGTTGGAGATCGTAAGCTATATGAAGTTGCAAGACGATAGATAGTAAATACGCCCATTCAAGTCCAAAATTAATCAATAAGAGGCGATCTGTATAGTTTGGTTAAAATTTTTGAATTAAACTTTTCATATGAGAAGTGTAGGATATGGAAGACGATATCATTCGTCAATGTGTTTGTGTATGCATTTTTCTGTATAAATTAGCAACAATTTTGCAGCATGATTAACGATGTTAAATTTAAATTTATACCGATACTTCTCGAGTTTGATATAGCTTCAGTATGTAAACTTTTAAGATACTTTTCCTTAACGACTCAGGCTAAAACTCACAGCAGCGAAGCGCGGGTTTAAAAAACTGGTTATTAACAAATAATCAATTGTTGGACAAAGATAATATTTTATTTTACGGATACACATACGTAGGCATTTATTTAACAAATACGATTTAAATATTGTTTCGAATTTTCAAATTAAACAAAAACTATTCGGTGGTGGTGTAACTATATAACTTGCGATATTGTATTTACATTAAATACATTATACTCATATGACCTATAATTAATTAGGTTGCACTCGGATTCCGCTAGACGTTTCACTTACGTGATTTATATAATCAACACATTCACTTAAGGTGAATTCATAGCCTCATTTTTATACGATTCTAATGATTTATAATTCTTTGGGTGAGAAACATGCATTGTTTTACATTTGGACGCAAGTACACTTTAAACAAATTACAAGTTTGCCTATGTAGCTATAACCCACTATGCCCATGAATCATGAAATGTTAATTACTGGATTTTAAGCGCGAATGTTATGAATAGATCTATTTGGGATTGACATCCCTGTTCAGTTGAGTAGCGCTCACTAGTTTCGGCGGTACCGAAACGACGAATGTATATCATGTCGGACTTTGGATGTTGCGGGTTGAACATCTACACGGGCACATTATTTGCATTAATTTGCATACATATATGTTGTAGCTTCAGTGTCATGAGCTTAGTGCATTTCGTAATTACATTTTGAGATATTGTATGTGTTACATGTCTTACACTTGGAAATCTTGTGGTCCTACTTTATACATTACTTAAACCTGCGAATTCACCAACTTTATGTTGACGTTTTAATGCATGTTTTTCTTAGGTCAATAAGGCAAGAACAAGGATACATTAATGGTCATCATTTTGGAGTCACATTATTATAAAGATTTAAGTGTATTACATAGTATTTGTTATGTATTAAAATCTTTACACTTCTCAAGGATGAACAAGTTAAGCTATGGGCTTTTGTAACAAACAATTTAATTAATCCAATGTATCATTTTCAAATGACTCATATAGAGGTCGTTCTCATATCTTGTGATATTGATCTATGATGTAACACTCTCAGCCCCTTATTCCGCTGCGACCCTATTTGGGGGTGTTACAATAGGTTTGGAAATCTATAAGAGCGTGAACCACTATTGATATGTTGTTTGGGTTTGGAGTGCTATGGTATGATGTGTTGTTATGTTTAAATTTTATTACTACTGCTTACATTTTGCTTTCATATTGCACAACTGTCCACTACTTAAATTCTAGCACAGCAACTGGGTTTACCTCTAAACCTACGAGCTCACTAACTTTATGTTGACCTTTTCGAGTATCATTTTCAGGTGAAGCGAATGTTCAGTGATTCCAAGTTAGCAGACCTATTAGCAGACTTAAGATCATCCGTTGAGGATTCATTATTTGGAGACTGCACTCTAGGAGTTTTATTTATGCTTTTGTTTATGGATCTTGTAGACTTGTATCACTCCGGTTTTGAGAAGTTGATTTGTAATAAGTTAAGACTGTGTGATGTGTTCTTTGACTTGTCTTGGCGCAAGTTTCATGCTTGTTGTTGGAGGACGTCATGACACTCTTATGATATGCATTTTAGTTTTCTCTATATTGTTATCTTGTGTTATGACGATCAATCCTCCGTCACGCCTCATGTTTCCGCCATTGTCAGGGTGTGACATTGCAACCTATATTCAAAAAGAATGACAAAGACATTCTAGTTCATATACTGTGATATATTACTAACCTAAACATGCAGGTTTACCCATTGGTGGCGATTCTTGGTTCCAGCTGAGTCGGATTCATTACCACACTCTCATGTTTGAACTACAATGACATACTGAAGCATCGAGATTCAAGAATCAAGAAAGCTAAAGAACTTATAAAGACAAAGACTTTCGCAACTATGATATTCAACGATCTTCCTTGAAGATATCAAGATTATCAAGACAAAGATTGTCAAGGGATGTTGTTAGCAAGCTTTCAAGATGATGCAAAGTATGACCATGTCGGCACCAAGACACAAGATCGCGAGGTGGAAAAGACATTAAAGACAAACAAGGAAAAGATTTAAAGATCTCGGATTTAAAGACAAATTCGAAAGACAATTACAAAGGCTCAAGATCAAAGATCGCATAACATGAAGGAACAAGCCTACAATAAAGATAAAGACCAAGACTCAAAGAGCTCAAAGACAAAGAATTCAAAGACCTCGCTTCGGGGAGATTGTTAGCCTCAAAATAATGAGTCAAACATGAAATCTCGGTCTTCCGTCATTATATGTTGTAATAGGCTAGTTACGGGTAACAGGCTCGTTTCCTAATCTAATATTGTATAAGTTACGGGCTTAAGCCCATGTTTAACCCGAGCCTGACCTAAGACAAACACCACACGACCCAACAAGCTCACATGAGCCGGCCTAGATGTGGGTACAAATACCCCTCTCCAAGATGGAGAGGGTGTTGGTTCTTTTCACTCTTGTAAGGAATCCTCCAAACACTCTCTTTCTCTCAATCTAATATTCTTTCTTCCTTTTTCCCCTTTCTTATTTTCGTATGATGTATATGTGGTGGAAATGATATCTTAGGTCCTACAGCTTACCTCTGTATTCGTGCCTCGCATGACTGCAAACATATTGTGGACGTGTTGTAATCGAACAAAGAGGATGCGTTCGCCATGACTGCAACTATAAAAGGTTGCCGCGCCAATACGTAAACAATCTCAGCCTTGTTGAGGCCTTTCGTATCCATCACAACCTAAAAATCCATTTTTGTTAGCTATGAAGTAGGGCTATGTGAAGAGTCAAAAGAAGTACATATCCCCATCATGGCTACGAGCTTAAGAAGCTCACCCCGCCACGATGAAAATAGTATCATCTTAAAACAATCCAATTTCAAGGCTGTAATACATATCCACACCATGGCTGCGAGCTTAAGAAGCTCACCCCGTCACGATGCAAATGGTATCATCTTAAAACAACCCAATTTCAAGGCTGCAAGCTTAAAACTCTCGCCCCACCACGATGCAAATAATATCAACTTTAAAAACTTGAATAATATAGGTGTCAAACACCCGAATACTTGCGAGAACTGTGACACCTGGTGAATTTTCCCTAAGTTATAGTATCCCAAAATACTTTGACTACACACTTTCATATTTCTATCTCAATAAATTTCTATAAAACAGTTCAGATTTTGACTTCTAATTGACTTTTACGATGCGTAAACAGTTACGGTGTAACCGGCTGTCAATCAACAATTTCCTATTATAATGAGTCTCTTACTTCAAACTATCACTTCCTAAACACTCACGTTTGCATTGGTCACTTATGTAACCTTTTCCAATTTTCCACTCTCGTAATGTTCTATTTAGTCCTTTGATTCTTTTGACTTTTATTGTCTCAGTCAGAACAGTTACCGTATTTACGGTTGTCAATCAATAATTTCTTTAGTTAATAAATCCATTATTTCATATATTATTCCTTTTTAGAGGTTTACAATCTTATTTGGTCACTTTTCGGGAGGTCGTCTCGCAAATGGCTTAGAATATCAAACAACGCGTTCTGGCACGTCCGTAAATGTTCAATACTTAATTTAAATCAAACTAACTATAAAACATATTGTGTGAATACTCTAAGTTTATGTAAACTTACTTTTACATTCGTTAAAAATACAAGGAACTTTCGGGTCACGTTTTAATCACGAACTATGAGCGATAAGCAACCCGACAAGTGACAAAATGTACCTAGGATGCCCCTAGGATGCTTGTTTCGGTTAGGACACCCTTAGGAGACCACAAGGCACTCTTTTAGGAGCCTTGTCTAGTTCATGCATCCTTACCTTGTCTTATTTAATCTCAAAACACACACACCACACAAAATAACATACACTAGAAAAAAAATACTCTCTCTTCCCTTCTTCTTCTTATTTGGACGAACAACACAACACCCCAAAACATCCATTTTTTTGATTTTGATCAAGAACATGAAGGTTTAAACATTTCCGGGTTGATTCTAATAGTCATGGGTGCTTAAAAACAACGTTTGAGTTGTCGGTTTCGTGCTAATATCATTTTCAAAACCCTCTTTGTAAGTCATCATTCTTTTGAATATTTTTGTACTTTTGAATGACTAATGATGCATAGATGTTAGTTGTACGGTGCGTTTTCTAAAAATCAAAAGCGAAAAAGTTATAAAAAGTTTATTTAGGGTATGTTTGGTTTCGAAGTCTAGGAAAGGAAGAACAAGGAAGACCATTTTAATATATTGGTTGTGAGGGTTGATTAATATTTTTGAACTTATTAGCTTATTTTTATTTTCGGCTTAAAATAAGCTCTCAAATAACTTATTGTGAATTTTTGTAGGCTTATTTGATTTCGGTTATAAAAAGGAACAAGGAAAAGTGATTTTGGTTATTTACCTACTTTTGTTATATTTTTATAGCTTATTTTGGTAGCTTATTTCAAGAACTAAAAATAGCTTATAGCTTATTAGCTTATTTAGAAAGATATATACTTAGTTTTGAGCTTAATAACTCACGGCCCAATAAGCCGTAGCTTATTGTGGACTTTTGTGGTTCAACTTATTTTCACGACTTATCGTTTGGCTTATTCGAATACTAGAAATACTTAATCGGGTATCTTATAACTCGATGTTCGATTTTGGACTTGGAATATTTTCGGAAAGGTTGGTTGGTCCTATTAAGGCCACGACCCAAATTGAGGCCCATCAAGCTTCGGCTTAGTTGTGGTGTCCTTGATTCGGCTTATTTTCTATTTACTCCTAAATGTATATTTAAATTGATATTCCGGACTAATTAGAGTTTTAGAACTAAGCGATATGGTTTTAGACTACTATTGGGCCTTAAGGCCGAATAAGTGAAAAACTAATGATTGAGCGTTGAAATTGATTTTTGATCGATTTGTGCTTTGTTAAGCTAAAAGGGTTAGAATAGTTGTTTGGAAAATACGTTTTGATAAAACGTCACGAAAACGTAGATTTTGGCATTTTATCGGAAATGGTTGATTTGAGGAACGTGGTTGAAAAAATGAGGTTTAAAAACCTTGGAAAACATCATATAAACGAACGGGTCATGCCGAAATTTTATAAAAATATTATACTTACAATATTTTGCTAAAAACTTAATTTCTTAGAAATCCGACAAAAGACGAAATAATAAAATATTATTATTTCAATAAATCGACTATAAGACGAAAAATATATTTTATAATTTTATAAATTATAAAACTTCTATTAATGGTTTAGCGTAACTAAAACGTGTCATTCTTCATAACTAATACTATTAAACTAGGTTACTTAAGGCTACCGGGAAGATTACTAGAACATATTTACTAATATTTATTATCCAAGTCTTGTTATTATTACTTGTCTATTTTCTTAAATAGTATAAGTGTATACTATCTAACATACATACTTTAATATATATTTTTCAAGTCTAAATCACCAACCACTACACAACCAATACTACTAAAATCAGTAATACGAAAACATTTTCAAAACTCTTATGCATCAAATTCAAATACCCATTTCAAACATATTTCTAAGTCGGTCAAATTGCTAGGTCGGGTCTGGAAGCCGTTGTACACCGTTGTTTGACTATCATATGCTTTGCTACTTATAACTTTATGTTAAGGTGAGTTATCGTAACCCCACTTTTTAACTCTTTTTCGTTGGGGGAAAGTGATACTCAAAATCCATTTTATACTGCTTTCCTATAAAACTTTATCCCCCAAACAGCCTCTACATTCCTGACTGTTCTACCATTCTTAACCACAAAACTAGCCAATTTCAATCTCACAGTTTCCTTAATGATCTCCACAACATTTTTCACTTCTCTTTTCTCATTTTGAAACATCCTTTTGTTCCTTTCTTGCCATATAAAATAAACTGCAGCCCCAAACACTAGTCTCCTAACAATACTCCACACATTCTTATTATTTGGCAAACCAATCAGTTCATCAACAATAATGTGCCAAACATAAGACAACTGCACATTTTATACTGCTTTTTCATATGTGCAAAACTTCTATTTCTTTTGGACAATGCTATGTGCCTGTGATTTTTTTGGAACGGCGATTTTATTAGAAACAATAACTAGCAAGGAGCTAGATTACAAAACAATAATATAGGGGTTTTTTAGCCATTCGTTCCATCCGAACGAGGCTTTAGATCTATACTTACACCAATAAAAAGAACTAGCAATGACATTATCAATAAGCATCGACTTCGAAGGTTTTCTCTCGTCAAATAGGAGCTTGTTTCGATAGATCCAAACGTACCACCAAATGGAGTACCAAACTCCTTCAAACATCTTTTTGAGTTTGGAATCCATACGAATTGAAACAAGCCAAGACTTCCATTCTGCATATGAGTTCAAGTTTGCGTGATCCAAATTCCACCAGCTCAAAACCTTATTAGCAATGTCCCGAACCAATCCACACCTAAAGAACAAATGGTCCGTCGATTCAATAGCATTATCACAAATGGGACACGACATATCCTGAATGTCAATACCTCTACGAGAAATGTTGAACCGGGTAGGTAAAGCATCGGTCTTGATTTTCC
This sequence comes from Tanacetum coccineum, assembly GCA_026074375.1. NCBI lineage: Eukaryota > Viridiplantae > Streptophyta > Magnoliopsida > Asterales > Asteraceae > Tanacetum > Tanacetum coccineum. Next base: position 17,222 of record BQNB010098423.1, read on the forward strand.
AGGCAAGAACGTTGATTTTTATCGGGACACACTTTACCCATCTAGTTTCTTCTCCAATATTCGGAAGGCATATCTCATCGATACGTCTACGAGCAGAGGCCACCGAAAATATACCCGTACTCTCCAGATTCCAATTCCATCTGTCAGCCGAAGGCACGATAGTGACAGAACGAACCAATTCTACCAAGCTGTCGAATTGATTTTGCTCGATACCCCCTCTAGGAATTCGACGGAAGGAGCAGACCAAACTCGTGTCGCCTATCTTGGAACTAACAGTAACATCCTTTGAGGATTCAAGCGCGTATAATCTGGGAAAAATGTCTTTAAAAATGCCCCTAGTATGCCAATGATCCAACCAGAATTTGGTGGACTCCCCGTTTCCCATCTTATGAGTCAGATAATCAAAAACGTACATACCTTTTCTTTGGAGAGATCGAACTTCACTCAAAATCGAAAGCCAACATGATTTGCCAGTAGAAGTCCATTCCGAATGAATTTTACCACCCACACCGTGAATAGCCACAATAACTTTAGTCCAAAGAGAGTCTTTTTGCGAGAGAAACTTCCAAACCCACTTAATCATCAAGCCTCTATTTAACGCAAATAAGCTAGACACGCCTAGCCCGCCTCGTTTTTTGTCTGTCAAAACATTGTTCCATTTAACCCAAGAAGCCTTTTTACTACCCGGATCATGGCCATTAAAGAAATGACTTCTAATAGACTCCAAGATATGAAGCACCTTTGAAGGAACTTTAAAAATAGACATGTGAAAGACTGCTATGTGCCTGTGATTGCTATGTAAATCATGAGATAATGAAATAAAACTTAAGAACAAAGTTGATTGTTGATGTAAATCTTTGCTATCTTATTATTGATATAAATTTATGTGTAAGAGTGTCAATGTTTTTAACCGGTTCGAAAACCGGACCAAATCAGATCAAGACCGATATGGTCCAAAACATTGGACCGAAGAACCCAAGAAACAGAGAGTAGTTGGTAGTATTTATTATATATATTATCATTTGAGATCCGTTGACTTTGCATGTACTGTTCCTTTTAAGCACTGTAGCTACAATGCTACAGTGCTGGACCAAAAAGAAGCCCAAAATATTTAGCCCAAAAATTTGGGCCGGCTCAATTAGTTTTTTTTTTAAAAAAATTTGTTGGCACAAAATAGGAGTAAATTGCATAAATCGTCCCTAAAATTTGGCCAAATTGCATGTTTCGTCCCAAACGTTACGAAAGTGCAAGGATCGTCCATGTGAAGAAACCTTTGGTGCAAGTATCGTCCATGTGGGGAAATATGTGGGGAAACCTTTGTTGCATATATTGTCCCTGCGGGGACGATACTTGCACTAAGTTTTTCCTACAGGGACGATCCTTGCACTTTCGTAACGTTTGGGACGAAACATGCAATTTGGCTAATCTTTAGGGACGATTTATCCAATTTACTCCACAAAATAGGGAGGAAAAAAATGTTACAAAAGTACCGACGCATTCAGATAAAAAAAATATCTGCGGTAACATTTCCGAATTGACTTAAACAGTGTCATTTTACACCATGAGACCAAAAAAAAAATCGCAAAAAAAAATAAAAAATAAAAAAATAAAATTTTAACGCCACGCAACAACGCGTAAGACCATAAAAAAAACTACTAAACATGATACTGAAAAAGTAAACCCGCACTATTAAATATGAGACCGACAAAATAAACTCGCACAAAATTAAAAGAAAAAAAAGAATTAATGACACGCAACAACGCGCGAAAAATTAACGTCCTGCAGTAACGCGCAGAAAAAAATAAACTTACACTATTAAACATAAAAAAAAAACGGGCGAAAAAAATAAATAAAAAAATTAACGCCCCGCAATAACGCGTGAAAAATTAGCGCCCGCCGTAACGCGTTGCTTGTTAATAGTTAAAAAACTACACTCTACCACTACTACGAGACAGAGAGAGTTTGACTGATTCACCGACTCTTGTTCCTCCGTCGGTAGTTTTTTTTGGGGGTTAAAAGAATGATTTGAAAACCCCTCCAATTAAACCCTAATTCAATTGCTGCAGGTACCTTACCTTAATTACCCTTCTTTTTTTATTAATTAATTCATCAATTAATTAAACTTTTGTGTTCATGTAGTTATTATTATAATGTGGATCTACTTACACTATCCATCATGCATTGCCGTTATTATTATGTTAATTGTTGTTATTCATTCATATTTTCTTTCTTTTTCGATTTATAACTTTTTTTCTTTGTTTGTTTGGAAGAAGAATGTCTGAATCATTAGATGTTGTTGTTTCCAAAAGACGCGCTAGTTTGCGTCTTAGCGAAATCCCCGAATCCAAAAGACCTTACTACGGTCCCAAAAGACGCGCTAGTTTGCGTTTAAGCGATATCCCCGAACACAATAAGGACGTCGACATTGTTACTACAAACCAACTACAACAACAACATTCTAGTATCAGTACTAGGTTTTCATATGTCCCTCATTCGGCAGATGATATCGCCAAGGTCAAAGCCACTCTCAGGATTTACAACAAACATTACCTTCACTTTGTCCAGGATGAAAATGCCCGTGCTAATGTTTGCGTAAAACGTCATCAAAAGGTATTCCTCTACACGCACAAAACAGGCTTAGAAAAGAAACAACAACTCAAGCGTCCTGATCTCATTGCCGCCATTCATGTATCTTTCCTCTTTCCCTTCTTTACTTTTACTTTACTTTACACGGGTCTTTAACAATGTTCTTCTAGTTGCCTTATTATGCATTTGAATATGCTTATTGTTCTTCACCGATCGGATTCACTTGTATATCATGCTGATGATGCAGATGAGGAATTCTAACGAAATCTTGTTCCCTAGAAAAAGATTCGGTCACTTGCCAGGTGTTGACGTCGGTTGTCACTTCTATTCCCAAGCTGAAATGGTTGCCGTAGGTATTCATTCTCACTGGCTTTATGGCATCGATGGCATCGATTATATGGGCAAAGTTTGGAGCAAAATGGTATGCTGACTTATTCTCTGCAACTGTATTTCAACTTGGTGTTTGTGACATGTTTAATAAACATCAGATTAGTCTTTTCATGGTCTCACATGCTTAGGTGGGTACTTTGATAATAATAATAACTAGACAGAGCCGAATAAAACCATAGGCCAAAAAACAACGTTATTGCTTCTATGTTTGTATGTGATCAGAAGAATTCAATGTCTTTCTAAGAAAACATGACTTTTTAGTGCAAAATAATGTCTTAGAGCTAAATTTGTAACTAAAATTCATATTATCGTTTCATGGCTTCTCCTCACTTCTTAATGCTATTTTGACTCGTAATTATCAATAAAAGGCCAAAACTATATATCTTAGTAAACACTTTTTTAATTATAGTATCATCCCCTTTTTAGGCATGGTGTATGTGTATTAACTACTACGTATACTAGTATTAGTCTTCCGAAACAGTTTGCTAGAATAGATGTGTATGCTTTCTTAAACTTAAGACATTCAAATAAAATATTGATCAAATATGTCATGTGGTGACTTTTTTTTTTTTTGGGTAAAGGGTTACCCCGGTAAATTTGTATTAATCACATAAAAAACGTTAAGTACAATGGAATGTGGGTAAATTACCACATTAACCTCAAGCGAGCTTGAAGTACCAACATTTGAGACATGCCCCAAATGAACTTACAAAGGAAAACAAAGTCATGTGGTGACTTTGATATTGCAGGATGAGTTTAAAGGTTACAAATTTCCACTAGCTGTAGCAATTGTATGCTCTGGTCAATATGAAGATGACGAGGATAACAGAGAAGAGATTGAATATACTGGCCAAGGCCAACGTCAAATAAAAAATCAAGAGATGTCATCTGCAAATTTGGCTTTAAAGGTTAGTACTTCTCTGCAACCCGACATTTACTATACAAAACTGGAGAAATTTTATCGTCTAAGTGTGTTTCTCTTGCTGCTTTTGTTATTTACCGTTTGTGCTTGGAAGACATGAAACACAAACTTATACTGCATATATTATTCTATGCATGCAGAACTGTATGGAGCAATCTATACCTGTCAGGTTTATCCGAGGAATTTCCCATGGTGATACACGCTTCAAACTGTACACATATGACGGCTTGTACAAGGTAAATACATATTTTTGTTTAGATGCTTCTCTATCTTACACCGACAAGTTTGGCATCTTAATTTATTTATCGGCCGCATAATTTTAACCATGATATAGTATTATTCCTACTGTGCACATGTACGTACGTGTTTACACACATACAGACCACCTACTCAGATTCTATGCTGGCAATTAGAATTTCTTGATAGCTTATTTCAGAATGCTCTATGTACTAACCAACATGATTCATTATGCATAATCAACTCACAAAAATACCATTATGAACTATGAAACCTTGCACGTTAGTCCCTATGATTGTAGAGTAAACGTAGAAAAACAGATAAAACGGACAAAAAAGTATAAAAACGGGTAAAAAGGTATGAAAACGTATAAACCAAAATTTTTAAAAATAATTACAAACGGCCGTTTGCCAAAAGGATAAACGCTGCGAAGAGATAACCCTAAAACCAAACGGTCGTTGGCCAAAAGGATAGAAGCTGCAAGATTCTGCAACTACAGGGACTAACCTATTTCTGTTTGGTTATGTATATAATGAATCAGTTTGTGAGTTAGTTATGCATAATGAATCATGTCGGTTAGTACATAGAGCATTTGTGAGCATTTGTTACTTTTACTCTTCTTATTTGTCTATTAGTGATGATCCTCTTTAATATTTTGGTTTGATGATGGTTATTTTTTTCTTATAGTATTTTTGGTTTGATCATTTTTATATCATGGTTTCAGGTAGACAGCTATCAGCTTGATGCAGGTAAATCTGGTTTTGCTGTTTACAAGTTTCGCTTAAAACGACTTGAAGGACAGCCTAAGCTGACAAGCAATAAGGTTATCTGATTTTCTCTCCTAGTTTTTCGTACTTCAATCTATTGCATTTAGTTTAATGTACATCCACATTGAATTTGAAAAGTAACTACAGTATATGTTAATTTGATTTTAAGGAGTATTTGTATGTAGTCAAAATGCACATCTACAAAAGGTCACGCTATCTATCAAATGTTTTCACCAAGAAGCACTAAAGGTTATTGGTGAAAACAGAGACACTTTAATCTTACTCTAAACCGTTAAAAGTCATTAAACTCTTTCGTCTGTTAGCTTTAAGTATTGAAGTTGATGTTGATTCTTGAAACACATGCTTAAATAAGTACCTAAACTCACACTCACAGTTTTCATTCTCGCATAGTAGAATGCGTTTCGCAAGCTCTTCGAGTTATTGTATTATGGAGCATGCTATTAATATGTTAAATATGATTTTTCTTTTTCTATTACAGGTCCAGTATAACAAATATAACAGCAGGCGAATGCGAATCTCAAGTGTTCCTAAGTATGACATATTACATGACTGTAATTATTACCTTTTTATACATAATTTTCAATTAATGAACATATTTGCATGATTCCTATTGTAAGGTTGGTAAGTCTGGATATAACCGGAGGTCAAGAAAACCTGCCCATACCTGTCATCAATACAATCGACGATACCACTATTACTGGTAAATGTGTCCCACTATTTTATTGGTTCTGTTTGGTCTATTTGATTGTTCTACCAACACCTCAAATTCGTAATTTTATAGGGTTTACATATACAAAGTCTATTCAAGTGCCGTCTGGTATGAAACTCCCTCCAAATGCTGCTGGATGTAAATGCAAAGGAAGCTGTACGAATTCGAAGACCTGTGCCTGTGCTAAACTTAACGGCGGTGATTTTCCATATGTACAAGACAGTGGTGGCAGGTGAGTATATATATATAAACTATGTGTTTAAACTTTTAAGTGTTTGTGTACATTAGTACCCTCCATATTTTGTCTATCGATTTCATTCGTATTAGTCTTTGGTTGTTTCTACATTCTAGTTAGCTCCTATGGGATATCGGCCCAAGTATTTTTACGCTTCCTATTGTTAACTTCCTTTTAATTATGTCGCTTCTAGATTGATTGAAGCTAAGGATGTCGTGTTCGAATGTGGTCCGAACTGCGGATGTGGACCTGGTTGCGTCAATCGCATATCCCAAAGAGAGATAAAATATCAACTTGAGGTTTTACTAAATCCGCAATCAATTTCTAAATCAGTATTATGCTTTTATTTAATTTTCTTACTGTCTTGTTTAACGTGAACAGGTTTTTCGTACTTCTGATAGAGGGTGGGCTGTCAAGACCAAAGATTTTATCCCTTCTGGTGCACCCCTTTGTGAATATATCGGACAGCTGAGGAGGCAACGTGAGATGGATAAAGTTGATAATAATGAATATATATTTGAAATTGATTGCGAGCAAACAATCAAAGAGATTGGAGGAAGGGAGGTCAGTATAGATTATTCATTTTATTTCAACATAGTATTATATATATGACGCATGTCTTGTCCATCATTAAGTATGTCGTAATATTTTGTCACAATGAGAAACTGCAATCAGTTATATTGCGTGTATCATCTATTTCAGAGGAGGTTGGGGGCTGGATCTGTAAAATCGGAAAATGTGGCAGCAGATGAAAAGGAAAGTGAGCCCGAGTTCTGCATAGAGGCTGGGAGTGTTGGTAATGTTGCACGGTTTATAAACCACAGTTGTGACCCAAACCTATTTGTTCAGTGCGTTGTAAGCTCGCACCATGATCTAAGACTTGCGCGCATAATTCTGGTTGCTTCTGACAACATACCCCCAAATCAGGTGAATCTTTGTTGTTTTATGTTTGTTTAAGGATTGGGCTGCTGGCTGCTAACGAGTTGGTTTTTTGAAACAGGAACTGACTTATGATTATGGGTATGCCCTTGATAGTGTTGTAGACGAGAATGGCAACGTGCAGAAGCTGACATGCCACTGTGGGACATCATTGTGTCGCGGGAGACTGTATTAGCCGTCTTAGCTGGCCGAGAATAAATTTAGACGTTGATTGAGTTAAACATTTTCGGATTGGTGAATAGAAATTGGTTGTAGGTTCACAAAAACTTTTTTCTCAATTAAGTGGCTAATTTAGTAATGTCTTCCAACCACTTACACATTAGCATCACAAAAAACTTTATAAAATTATTTTTCGCACAATGATGCGTCATATAATGACACTATGAAACTTACTTTTTAATTATCTCTTTTAAATACATCTGCAATAATCCAATTTTCTTCTTCCATAACCCAACAGCTGAAATATTACCTTTATTTTTGCAGTTTACTAAAAAAATAAATAAAACCAATTATTACTATATTATTACTATTATTATTATTATTTTGTTTATTTGTTTTTAATATATATATATATATATATAGGAATGTTAAAATAAAAAGACAAATATCTGTGACAAGGATAAAAAGATTTTTTTTTTTTAAAAGTTCTCAAAAAATTTCAAAAAAATTCCACAAATCAGGTATGCTGATGCATAAAACTTTTGTAAAAGAAGTTTTTCTAATTTTGAGTTTTCATACGTTTTTTTAATGCACAAAATTTTTTTGATGCACAAAATTTTCAACTTTTTATAGTTTGATGCGCAATAAAATTTTGATGCAAAAAGTTAAAAGAAGTTGGGTACAAAAACGAATTTTTGATGTACAAAAAAGTAATTTAATACACAAACGTTTTTTTTCATAATTTTTTTTCGGCAAAAATATTCACTTTTAAAAAAACTTTCTTCACAACTTTTTCATGCGCCAATATACACGATCTTGTGGAATTTTTTCAGAAATTTAAAAAAAAAAAAATTCATTTTTATCCTTCTCACGGATATTTGTCTTTTTATTTGATCTTTATCCTATATATATATATATATATATTATCCTATATATATATATATATATATATATATATATATATATATATAG
>BQNB010098424.1:2747-19071 GCA_026074375.1 Tanacetum coccineum
TTGCCTAAGTAGCGATAACCCACTATGCCCATGAATCATGAACTGTCAATTACTGGAAAGTGAGCGCGAATGATTGTAGATAGATCTATTCGGGATTGACCTCCCCGTTCGGGAACTTTATGTTGACATTTTAAATGCAATGTTTTTCAGGAGGTCATTAAGCACGAGGTGCGAAAGGTACATTGGTGGTTATATTTTGAAGTCATGCATTAAAGATTTAGTCGCATTACATTTTGTATATCTGTTATGGGCTGGAAATCTTTGTAATAATAACAAGTAAACAAGTAAAGCTTCGGGCTTTTGTAACACATACTTTATTAAATCCAATGTATCAGTTTTAAATGACTTTTTGGTCGTTCTTATATTATCTTGTGTTATTGATCTGAGAAGTAACACGCTCTGGACCCTTATTCCACTGCGACCCTATTTGGGGTGTTACAACTATCATTCAACTGGGTCTAGTTACGCCTAACAAGTGAGCTAGATATTGGGATAGCGTTCCATATCGTGTTTAATATTACTGGACCAATTAGATCACAAATAACATTATGTCTTTGTCTTTAAATAAAGAGCTTAGTTGGACCGGCAGGTGACCCGTAATGTTTCAACAAGTATGTTCTTGATTAATTGATAAAGATTTGAATAGTGGACTACCAGTATATAAAATACCGTCAAACAGTAGGTGGGTAAAGTCCCGATGGGCTAGGGTTTATCAAGATCACCATTGCTATAATCCCTAGATAGATTATAATTAAACTAAAAGGATGCTTTATGCGGATACGTTAATTGTGACAAGATTCAACGTGTTTAGGTCTTAGGATAATGTCCCGCCTAAGTTTTAAGAATGATATGCCGCTTCAAGATAAGAAATCATTGCACTAAATAAACAAACCAGCATTTAATCGAATTTAATATGGCTAATACAGTTTTCTATTATTTGGCTTGTACTGCTCTTTTATCTTTTCATTGTTTTCTTGCATGTTTATTGTGTTTAGAATTTATTATTGTCACCATAAAACCTGTGCTAGCCTCTCAGGCTAAAAACCCCCACATATATGGTTAGAAGCATATATAGCATAGGTTTAACAAGTAATTAGAATTAACTTAATTAAAGTAATTAAAATACTGATAGATTATAAGGTTAACAACCTAGCTCTTAGTGTTCGACACCTTACTTACCATGAAACTCCACCTGATCGGGTACACTGCCCGTTAAAGTGTTGTTTTAGGATAAGTCGGCTAAATATAAATTTAAAACTTGGTAATCAATAAATTGACCCTACATGACAACACATCAAATACAAAAGGAGTAAAAGTAAGAATGGGAATAATGCAGATTAAGACAGAGCTAACACTGGAACAAACACAACAAGGTGTTAGTGATGAAGTCTTGGTAAGCATTGAAGGGGTTAAAGAATGAAAAAGAAATGTAAAGATAAAGGGTGAAAAGAAAGAAGCCCTCCTTACACTTAGGCAGAAACCAGGTCAATACATATGCTATCAGAAACACTAAGATGTTGTCTGGTATTGAAGATAGACATCATGGACCTAGTGATGCAGTGCACAACCCTCCCTAGCCGCTCAAGGTCTCTCAAAAGACTCTTGTTTCATTTCTCACAGAGATTAAACACATTTCTATCAACTATCTCACTCCGAGTAGGTTGGTATTAAAAAGGTGGCTGTAACACCCCCAAATTGGGTCGCAGCGGAATAAGGGTCCGGGGCGTGTTATTTCTCAGATCAATAACACAAGATAATATAAGAATGACCAAAAAGTCATTTAAAACTGATACATTGGATTTAATAAAGCATGTGTTACAAAAGCCCGAAGCTTTACTTGTTTACTTGTTATTATTACAAAGATTTCCAGCCCATAACAGATATACAAAATGTAATGCGACTAAATCTTTAATGCATGACTTCAAAATATAACCACCAATGTATCCTTTGCACCTCGTGCTTAATGACCTCCCGGGATCGAATTGTGATACTGGATATCGATTTAGTCTAGCTTATAAATTGATGGATTAATTTTGAAAAAGATAAAATTGTTGGTGTGTTATAAAAACCGTTTGAGAATCTAACAAAACACCAGCTCAAACCTCCCCCCCTCCCAACACGCCTGCCACCCCCTCAAAACCCGACTGATAATTACCTAACTCAATTATCCATCAAAATGTTCATTGCCGCCTCACAAGGGTATCTGTACATAGGAAAGTTGAACACGAATTGATGACTTAATCGGGAAGATAGTAACTTACCGGTTCACTCTTACCATGTTGTCTTCTTTGAGATGCTCTGGTAATGAGAACGGCTAGTACAGCTGCGAAACCCTATCAAGGAGATTCTTTGAAATTCTACCTGATTACAGGTAGTATTTATACAGATAAACGGGGAACTGTAGTTAATACACTCGTATTCAACAAAGTGACAAGCCATTTTTGTCATAAAGTTTTTTATCGCTACCCATTCATGCAGCTTTCTGACGGTGGCCAACATTAACCCAAGTGACAAGTTGAAGTCAATAGCCACAGTGCTCATACTCGACCGACAATTAATAGACATCATAAAGCTCAAGTACATGTTTTTCAGACTTCGTACTCTGATACCGTACATATTTTTTGAAGTGACAAAGTATTAAAGTTAAAGAATTTCAAGAAAGTTTTGCTACTATGATACCGCATGTTCTCTATAAAGTGACGAAGTGTTGAAGTTAAAGAATTTCAAGAAAGATTATTACACAAGCTTTTAAAATCAAGAAAAGTATGAGCATGTCAGTCTAAAAGTCACAAGATCACAAGAAGGCAAAGATTAAAAGATGGCGAAAAGAGATTATGCTTGGTTGATGATCCAAGAGCTCAAGATCACTACAAGTCCAAGACAAAAGATATAAGCTAAAGCCTAAAATCTAAAGAATGACTACCTCAAGATTCACAAGATAAAGATCATGAAAACAAGACTTAACGAGCAGATTGAAGAATACATAGAAATGTAGAGCTTATGTTTTTGTAAATTGAAGTGACCTCCCTTAGGGGGAGATTGTTAGAAATCAAGAAAAGACTTGGCACTATCAATATGTAATAGTATAGCTCGTAGCAACAATATTTGGAAACTTGCCAAGCTAACAGGGTCAACCATAAAAAAAAAAAAGTTCCGACATTCCCCCACCCGCCCCCCCCCCCCCCCCCCCCTTAATGTGACCAAGCCTGCCAAGGTATAATTACCACTATCCACACTTTGAGAGGGTTGTTGTTCATATTGGGTCTTTCACTTAAACAATTTTCTTCCCCTTCCTTTCTCTCTCTAAATGCTACAACCCACTTTTCTCTCTCTAACTTTCTTTCTTGCCCATTTGTTAAGTGATTTAATACATCTACAAATCCGTTGTATCAACAATCCTAGATTTTGTCAATCTGAGTATGGTAAATTACAAAATATATCCTTGGTTCATTTAGTGGCAAAATTAGACGCTTTACACCACTCAATAGAAAACTGATAACCAAAATATGTAAAGTACGCACGTGTAATCTTTTTCACGGATAGTTTGTATCAAAGACCGTTTCATATTTTTTCTACCTTTCTTACTATTGAAGATTAAGATGAGACTAATAATGTTGTAGGCCATATAACAACAACGAGAAATGAATTGTGATTGTCAACAATTATAAGATCGTCTCGTAATTGGCGCAACAAAAAGACCAAATTAAAATAAAACGACACACCCGATGAGATTCAAAAAATCTGTTGTAATATGTTTGCGTGTCAAAGCGTATTCCAAGATGATGAAGGTTCGATAAGGGTTTTGCCACTCTCATACGCACACATTTATAAGTCATTTTTTCTACTAACTGGGAACAAGTGATAGTCACGAAACCCTTATCGCAATAACTGCTTCTGGATACGATTGGCCTGTGTAATGTGCATCAATACCACATTCAAGGGAAGTAGCTACATCAACAATCCTATAATACAAACAGAATGATGCAATATGTGAAATCCCTCTCCCAAGAAAAAAGAGTAAATAACGTAACTGATGAAGATTCAAAAGAACCCGCATATAATATCTTTGCATGTTAAAGTGTATTCTGGGACGATGGAGGTTCGATAAGGGTTTTGCCACTATCACACGCGCACAGTTATAAGTCATTCTTTCTACTAACCGGGAACGCGTGATAGTCATAAAACCCCTATTGCAATGACTACTTTTAGATACGCTTGACCCATCTAGCGTGTATCAATACCATAATTAAGGGTAGTAGCTGCATCGTCGTAGTTTATATAAATGACAACTCCACGTAACTTGTTAGTTGATCATCTAAAAAAGAGTTGTAAAGATCAAGCAAGCCAGGCCATACTAAATAGCACACCAAACGTAGGGAGTCCAATAGAGGCAACATGCGCAAATAAGGCGATTTCAGAGAACAGTAACCTGTAAAAGGGCACACACACGGACATGCTGAATTCTTGTATGCGGCTTTTGTAGGACCAACTACTGCAATCAACTAAAAGAATTAAATGGGTTTTTTGTTTAATGGTCTGAGTTGATTGGAACAATTGATCCTACATTTATCGGGTACAAAAAACAACGTGAACGTATAGCCTAATAATATGAGAGAAGAGAAAAGTAACAATTTTAGCGGATCATCATTGGTTAGAGCAATAGTCAAAACAAAAAAAGGGAAAAAGGAATATGCTTGCATACCTGAACCAATAAATTTGCTCTGGGTTATGAGCAACTTGTTCAACAGAGTATATCCTATTTATGTGAAATCCGCTTGTAAGATCTAAGTAGAATGCACATAGCAGCAAATTTTAAGGCTAAGACTAAAACGGACAACGTTGTATACATGCATCCAACACGGCTGCCACCATATTTACGACATGGGTGCCTCGCCGTTATTGACACACTCTGAAATGACACGTCACCAATAACAAATGTCATTATTGCCTGGAATTAAATACTGCATATATACATACTCTCAGGAATGACTACACATTGATAGTCTCCAATGACCATTTATGTGTTCAATTAATCAGTCAACGTGAAAAAAAAACTTGAATTTGAGCAAGATGATTCATGACCTTCATTGCTGAAGCTCACCATTATTGACTGGTCATTTGAACACAAAGTTGCTCATTAAAAATAGAGATTGCGAAACTGATTTTAAAATCGAAACAATGTGTCCCAATACCGTATAAATTTTATTCTTTATAACTCTAATACATTAATTTAATTTTTTATAAAACAATTCATTAATAACTATATTACCATCTATATTGGTAAGGTAAGGTAACACCCAATACCATCTTCCACGAGTTATGGGTCCCAATATCGTCTTCTACGGTGTATGTGGGAGGTTGAGACGTAGACAACTATACCCCTACCTAAGGTAGAGAGGCTGCTTCCGGTTCTACCAAAGGTATAAAAGGACCTTCGGTATTACAAGGACTGATGATCGAACCCTTGACCTATGTCTCCAGAGGCAAGGATGATAACCACCTGATCCAACCCTGCTATTTTTACCATCTATATTGGTATTATCTCAATAATTATCTTAACAAATCTTTATATAAAAAGTTAATCACAATCTTATATCATAAAACAATCTATCACCAATACTATAAACTTAAAAAATCAAAGTTTAGAAGAAAACTAACTATTCATTATATTAAAAAGTATAATTAAAATCGTAATACATATGTATCAGCAATATGTACAATTAACTGTCTTAGTATATGATAACACTTTTAGAATCATAGTATATATGTTTAAAACTGTCAATATCTGAGTATTAAAAAAACTTAGTTATAACTCTAATACTTTAACGTTATTCTTTATAAAAATAATTCATTAATAACTATATTACCATCTATATTGGTATTATCACAATAATTATCTTAAGCAGCATCTGTTATATTAAGAAAGATAATCACAGTCTTAATATCATAAAACATCTACATCAATAATACTATATATTATATTAAAAACTAGAATTAAAATCATAATAAATCTGTATTAACAATATTTTACAATTAACTTTCTTACTATATATTTACTCTCTTAAAATCATAGTTCATATGTTTGAAACAGTTAATATGAGAGTATTAAAACAATTGATATATGTCTAAACCAGTTAATATCAGAGTATTAAAAAAACTTAATTATAAGTATAACACTTCAATAATTTTCTTTATAAAATAACTAATTGTTAGGAATACAAAAATCCTAGAAAAGTATCGGTCACTCCATAGATAACCGTCGATAGCTCGTTAAGTATTATTTGGAACCTTAATAGGCCAAGTTAGGAAAAGCCCATGGAAAGCTCATGTAAAGCCTATCCATGGGCCAGTCATATTAAGGTATTTAAACACCTCTCCATGCCTTGGAGAGGTGGTTGGTTGTTCATTATTTCACACACATAATACAAGTTTCCTTTCATGTTTCTTTCTCTCTCTAAAATGTTCATCCAACCACTCTTTCTGTAAAAACCACCTCTCTTTCTCTTTTTATGTATGTTATTTGATTGTTCTTCAATTGGTATCAAGAGCCATGGAGTGATTTGCTTAGCTTTTGTGTTTTTTTGTTCGTTTTCTTTTCCAAATCGTACGCCCTTTCTTGTTTTTTCTTTGTTTTCGAAGCTTTTGAGTACACTAAACCATCATTTACCTTGGTAAATCTAATCTAGTATCTTTAGGATATAGGTGTACAAGCTTAGATTTAAGAAAAACATCATTTTTGTTCATCTTTTGTATTCGAAAAGCTTTAAAAAGTACAAATCTTGATTTCAAAATTTTGGCTTAAAAACCATAAACTTTGCATTTTTAAGGTACCTATAGGCTTAGTAATACTAGTTGTACAAGAAAATTTGGGAAAAAACAATAAAAAATGTGTCTTTTTATGTTTTTAAAAGTTTGAGTTTCGTACTAGTTGCAACCGAATTAGCAGTTTAGACTTAACCGAACTCGCAGTATTTAGGGTTGACCGAACTCGCAGTTGATAGTGTGGACCGAACTCGTAGTTGGATAGTGTTGACCGAACTCGCAGCTCTTAGTTCTGACCGAACTTGCAGTTCTTGTTAAACTCGCAATTTTAATTAGGACCGAACTTGCAGTTTTAATTAGGACCGAACTCGTTGTTTTAACTAGGACCAAACTCGTAGTTTTTACTGTTAGGACCGAACTCGCAGTTTTCAATATTGTCAGAATTCGCAGTTTTCGTTCTGACCTAATTCGCAGTTTACACTTAATCAACCTATTCGCAGTTGTTCTTTGTCAATCGAATTTGCAATTTTTCATTTGGACACCGTATTTGCAACTAAAGTTAAATCATGCAAATTTGTTAACAAAATTATACGATTTATTTCTGTGACTTGTAAAATCCCGTGAAACATTCACTTGTTTTCCCGGTTTTGTCAAGAATTGTAAAATCCCGGGTAGTTTTTTTGAATTAAAACACATAAACGACAACACCTTCAAATACAATTTCTTTCGATCACCGTTCGATCAAACAGTAATCTTTTAACATACAAATTTCTCAATGACGACTCTTGTAGACAAAGCGATTCATTTGGGTGCTAACAATCGTCTACCTATGTTGAAAAAAGATATGTACGATTCTTGGAAAAGCAGAGTGGGGCATACTGATGAAATAGACAACTTGGACGAAATTGATCCATGAATCCGCTAAAAATGTCCACTCTGGCCACGGTTAGGAGAATGGAGTGCTATACCAAGAAAGGTTGTGGGGGGAAATATTCTGAGTATCTACTGCGAATGCAATTCACCATATTTGTTATGTCAAAGAACAAATAATCCATTCTCGCAAGGATCACCACATAGGTTTTGCACTCGTTAGCAATCATCAAATCGCCAAAGAACTTTGGAAAAGAATTCAACTTCTCATGCAAGGAACTTCATTGACGAAACAGGAAAGAGAATGTAAATGTAAAACCCCGTATTTAAGGTCACTACTATTTCTAATCTCGTAAACCCCGTATTTAAGGTCACTACTTATTCCGTACTTATAATTATTCTCTAAATTTTTTTAATAATTCATTTTTATTATTTTAGTCGATTCTTATTAAAATCATCAAATTTTAAACCCTCGCGAATCCTACAATTTAAATTTATCCGTGTCATCGATCGAGAAATCAACGAAAGTCATATTTAGCCATGAGAGCTTATTTAATTTTATTTTTATTATTTTTCATCTTTTATTAATTTTTAGCCGAGACCGAAACGAAAATTTGTGTTTTATATTAATTAGCGTACTAGAATTGGTTATTTGGGCCCGGAAACAAAGTGATATAAAGATTTATCAAATAAAAAGCCCAACCAAGCCTACCCCAAGAGGGGGGCTGGTCCCAAGGTTAAACCAACGACACCCCTTATATTTTTTTTAGAAAACCAAATCTATAATAATTATCCTACTATATATAAGCCCTAGATACTCTCCTATTCCTAAAAACACACACACACCGATTTATAGAAAAATCATCAGACTTCTTCATCTTTTTTTCTTCTGTTCAAAGAAAACAACCCAAAAACCACCATCCATACCATCAAATCTCCATTAAATCTCATCTTTTACTACTCCTAATCACATAAAAACTAAACCCTAATCATCCTTCATCAATAAAGATCACCATGCATGGAGTTTGTGAGTTCTTGATTTTGGAAAATTGTTAGTTTTTAGGGTTTTGATTTGATTAAAGGCTTTAGGAGTTATAAGGGTTAGATTAGAAGCATTGTAAACAAGGTTTGAATTTGGAAAAGTTAGGGTTTGTGTGGATTTGTTCTTGTGGGTTCGGTTAAACAAGAAAAAGAAGGAAGAAAATATTTTTAATCTCTTTGTTGGTCTCCATTGTGGTTGTAAGTAAATTTTCAAAACCCCTTTTTGTGTTAATTTAAATTTTCATTAGCGAATGTGTTTGATTTTTAAGTTTTTTGAGCATGCATGGTTTGATTTTGAATTGATCATGTACTTGAGGTTTAATGATTATGTAATATATTTATAAGTTATGTTTTGGCATTGTATTGGAGTAGTTAGCGATTTGGATGAGTTTTGAATGAATTTGGAAGTAGTTTTAGGGACTGTTTTGGGGTCAGTAGCAAAAAATGGGTTTTTCTAAAAAAATTGGCTTGGAGCCTATCATTAAATTACATGGTTGGACAGATATATTTCTTAGCTTCATGTGACGAATTGGATGGTTTTGTATCGATTCCGGATGAAGGATTTATGGCCATTTTACGGAAGCTAGTCGAATCTGGAACATCGTTTAGAAAATAAGTTAAACTCTAGATTTTTATAATAAAATGTTAGGTTTAAAAACATGTTCAGTATTACACACCTTAGGCTAACATCTCCAAGTGGATTCACTTTAATAGCTATCACGGTTTAGGATTTTTGTCATTTCCTAATGATTGAAAACTAATTAGATGATGAAGCCTAGCATTCTGGAAACTAGACTCAAAGGTCTTTCCAGGGGCAAAAGCCTCGTATTCATAGCCTTTACGGATTAGGAGATATGGTTACATCAATTCGGGTTAAATCCAGAATCTGGAATTTTATGTCTATTCTTGAAATATAAAAAACATAAATACACGTTAGTGAAACAAGAGTTAATAAGCAAAACTTAGTAGGTGTTTAATTAGATATATACTTAGGTTGTACATCAATTTAAGGATTAAAATACTTTGGTTAAGTCATTATGCAATGCCGTACATGTCTTAGAAATATATCTCATGATTATGTATATTATTTCTATGTATCTATTTTTCTTTTCTTATTATACTAAGTCGCATCACATCTTTTAGGTTGCGACTAAATCGTAGTGCTTTCATCTCTTATTGATTTTCTCGCTCGATCATCTTCTATACACGGCGAGTTTATAGCCTCGCATTTAAATCTTTTTATGTTTTAAAAAACCGCGAGGGAGATACATGCTTGTTTTAGAAAATTGAGCAGAAAATTGGACATGTATTTCAAGGTCTGAGATTTCATAAAAACTTATTTTTGATTTTAAAATAAGATCAAGTTTATTTTTATGAACGTTTAGATATAAAATGGAGCCCGTAATTCCTTGTAACAAAGAAACTTTTTGCACTTTGTGAGTGTTTTATTTGATTTTTATGTTTGATTGATTATGTATATATTTCATGTGTATCTTATATTTAGGATCCATGGATTAGGTTATATGTTATGGTTTTGATGATGTTGGCAAATTTGGTAATTTAGTAGGAGTGATAGGTTAGTTGGAGCATAGAGGAAGTGCACTTGATGCGAAATATTGGCGATTTAATGGGATTATAAAACCCTTATTTAGGTCAGAAAATTGGGCTTAAGATTCGGAAAATTAGCGATGTTGTAATCTGAGATTTTGTTTTTATTATGTTAGAGGTCGTAAAAATGAACGTTTCGATATAAAAACCGAGTTCTAACTCCTAAAAACGAATAAGTTATGATCATATAAAGTTTGGAAATCTAAATTGACAAATTCTGCACATGTTATTTTTAGGCCGAATTTTAGTCCAACTCGCGAGCATCATAACTTGATCATTTTAGAATATTTTCATAAATTTCTTGATTCTAAAAGTAATTTCGGCGAGTCTACTTTCTAAAAAAAGTGGTCTCATAGATTTACAGTGTGCAGAAATGGTGGAAATGAGTTTATTAAGAATGGGTTGGTCCAACTGGGAGAATCCTGTCCCCTTAATCTGGATTGTAAAGATGTTGTAAGCAGGCGGATCAAAACATAATATTTTTCTATGAAATTTTAACTGTAGCATGTCCATATGTTGTGTGAACTACTATATTGTTTTCATAGATTACTGTGAGGTCTAAGTAGGTCTGCTCCATGCAAATTTTGCAAGGATTCAGAGACCCACGTATTGGAACATGTAGCATTGGTGAAATTATGTAAAATGGTTAGACACATTAATAATTGTTGGGAAAATGCAGTAGCTTGTATATACATATAAGGGTCTAGGAATGGAGGATGAGCTACGGAAATAGTCATTTGATAATTCTTTAGGCGTCGCCAAGTAACTAGAAAAACCAGCAAAATTTCAGAAATATTAGATGTAGCTTCCTTTGTGGTTCTCAATCATGGATTCTTAAAGCAAATGATATTAACCACATACCCACAGCCATATAATGTTAAATAGTGTCCTATCTTACTATCGTATTACGTTACACTTTATTATAAGGTGGAGTTTTTAAATTCTATTTCTTGTTGATAGGAAACTCCCATGTTGGTGGAACGTACTTTGTAAAGGAAACAATGGAGATAACCTCTGGATATAGATGTATGGTTATGGAGCGTGTATACTACCCATTGAGGCTTCATTATGGAGATTAAGATACGTATACTTCAGCATATTCGTGATGGTGCTTGTTGATCAATTTAGTATTCATTGATTAATATATAAATATATATATGATATATAATGATAAAGGTTGATGTACCATCGAAGACACATGTCGTATCTTAGAGTATCTTGACTTTTAGTGTAGACAATTCCAGTTAGCGAATATATCGCTCATTTACCTCATTTGATTGCATTGATTCTTGACTTACTACTTCTTGTACTTGCTATGATCCTTAATCTCAAACCACCTTAATGTCACTATATGAACAATTTATTCCAAAAATATACAATATATAATGAAATGTTTTATCAAACTAAATGCCAAATTGCGTCGATTTTCACAAGAAGACAAAGCAAAAAAATGTGTTTCCCAAAAATAAATGAACAATATTTGATGTGTTTCTTAAAATGGAGGTAAAAAATAAAAAATAAAAATAAATAAATAAATAAATAATTTCCCATTTCTATGTCAAATAATTTACTTATTTTCAAGGATAGGTCAAAAACTTTCATCGTCATATATGGTGTGTAATAATAGAAAAGTTTTCTTTTTGACGAGGACGGATGTATTGTCGCTTGGTCCTCAATTATGCATAGCCTAGCTAACTATGTATAATTCAGGAAGAGCCACGCTATGTCGGATTAATCGTCGCCTTTAAACTAGTGGTTTGGATAAATATTTGGGTGAGAACGCTTCTAAATAGTGGATCCTTATGCAAGTAATCCTATTTGATTCAATTTCGTAAGAACAAGTCCGAATTTTCTTGCGTTCCTTGAAATCTTTTCTTTCGGATGGTGTTGACTTAGAAAGTCACCTTGACCAAATAATTCCAGAAAGTATTTCCGTGTGTCACGTGTAACGTGTAAAATCCTATCTAAATCACAATGTTGGTGATGAAATACAAAGAAACCTGATACCGACACTGAGAAGGAATTTTAACAAGATTAGAAGACAGCCAAAGTGGATGAAATCCGAGTTTGAATAACTCTGAGGCTAATGAAAAGGACTTCCCCTATGTCAAATGCGTATTACTATGCTTTCTCTTGTTACAACGATCGATAATTGTGAAGGAAATCATCCTACGACAAAACAAAAATCACTCCGGTTTTACCAATCAATAACCATGAAAAAGACTTCTCCCACAATGTATCTTACCTCATCTTTCTTTTGTTTTTCCGATATGTCGAACGACGTCCATAGAGGAAAGTTTCTTCTACATCAAACTGTGAATCATCCTTGTTGAATAAAACGGTAACCGTGAATAAGACTTCTACCCCCCGAAACGTATATGTTCGGTCATCTAATGTGTCTTGCTACAGGAGCTTCTCTTGGTCTGGTGGTATTATCAGTATTTTCCATGTTAGCGGCTTGTGCTTCCAGAGCTGCGGAAACACTATCAGCAACTAGTTTCTTGATGGCAGCCTGAGTCATGGCTGGTGCTTCAGATGTTGATGTCCTTTTGGGAGGCATTCTATCAACATAAGACAACACGTAATAAGAATGATATCAAAATTCTTTCCTTAAAATGCAATGCTTATTTTTAAACTTTAAGCATTTTTAACAATAGTGATATTGAAATCATAAATACTTATTTGATATAACTTCTAACAAGCATCTACTTATTAGTTTATTTTCTAGGGGTTACGGTAAGATTCATAATGATGAAGACGGAGATGAGAGATTATAATATAGAATATAGGATGAGTATGAAGTAATGAAGTACAATGGGATCACCATTATATTATATCATGAACAACTTGCCTTTGTACTGTACATAGTCAAAATTTGACAAGTGTTGTTATTTATACCACACATCCCGTGGCTAGGTTCTAACAAAAACTATAACTAGTATCTAATCTAGTAGTCCGATGGTCCTTCCTGGCTGTTCTTGTGTTCATAGATTGCATTCAGAAGACTTTCCTTATCTGCTTGGTGACGAACCTAGATATCTTCAATGATTTGTTCTAGATTAGCAATCCTAAAGCGAGCCAAAGAAATCTTGCTGTTATTTCCCAATTGCCTTCTTTGAAGTTTAGCAATTTGAGCATGAGCCTTTTGGAGTTCAGCTTCCAGATTGTCAAAATCTTGTTGTATGATCACCCGACCTTTTCCAAGACCTTCTATTTTGTCTTCTATGTGTTCAATGCGGTCGAGAGAGAGTTCATCTAGATGATTTAAAATTTCCTCAATTTGCTCCTCGTGACGTTCCAAACTTGTCTTACGAGAGCTTTCTCCTATCTCAAATGCTTGAGGTAGGGCAAAAGTAGAGGAGGATGATCGGTCATGGCCTCGTTTCTTAAGTGGCAATAATTCCTCAGGAAGGAAGAATTCTTGAGAATTAAACATTGGAGATATCATTGAAGATGGAGGCACAATAGTTGGCGGTGGAATAGGTGATTTTTCAGCATAATATGCATGCATGACCTTCATATAGGGGTCATCATGAAAAAGTAAAAGAGTTGGTGAAGCTATTGGAACTAAACCAAATGAGTTATTTGAAGAGCTAGAATAAGTATTTCCTGGTGAAGCTGAGGAATAGTCCGGGGAAGCCAGGATATAGTCAGGAAAGTTAGAGGAAAAAGCATCCTCAATATTGGAAGTAGGGTGGTTGGGAGAAGACATCACTCTGTTAACAACCCAACGGTAAATAACATAAGTTATTTATATAATAGTATAATAGTTATGTATTTTTACATACTATTCGGGAGATATAGTGGCACGAAGGACTTTCTTGGATGGAAAAAGAAAAGTAGTTATAGTTAAGGTTTCAACCTTGTTCTCTATAACCGTGGCTCTTGATACCAATCTATAACACCCCCATTTTGACAAATATAGCAGCGGAAGCTAATCTGGGGTATTACTTCATAGTACAACAGTCATAATCATAGAAAATGACTCATAAAGAGACGTTTTTGGAAAATTTAGTTATCATTCATTTATTCATCAGAGTTTTACAAAAAGAGAGAGGTCCCAACATCTAGAAACATAAAGTTTGAATGATAACAGTTTAGCCATCTTCAAGTCCGTGCCACTCCGTGCCATGTGATGCTCAATTACCTAAGATAAACATGCTAAAAAGATCAACACAATGGTTGAGTGAAATTCATAGGTTTATGGTAAATAGTTTGAATACAAGTTCAATAGTGGGTTACGTTGTTATACACCCATAAGTGTAATAATTGCAATGAGTACAATTATTATAGAAAACAGTATTATTGCCCTAAGCTCATGACACCGAGACCTTGAGATAATCAATAATCACAAGAAGTTGCCCCAACGGGTGCCTTTGCCAAACACCCGCATAGTGATTCAAATGAAGTGCGTTTGGTTACCAGAAAGTATAGGTACACCAACGGGGGAGTTCAATCCCAAATAGATCTATTCACAGCATTCGCGCTTACTCCGAAAAGTAATTAACGGTTCATGATAGTGGGGTCTTAATGGCAAAAGTAAGGACTTAGGCAATAATATATCAGGATAGCATACAGTTGGAAAAACACTTGCATTCATGGTTTATAGCATGTATCCCCCTCGCGGGTTTATGAAACATTTCAAAGATTTAAAATGCGAGGCTATGAACTCACCTTAACAGGGAAATCTGATTGATGGCAAAAGTATATCAAGTGAAAGTAACGGCCTCGTCACGCAACCTGGGGTAATATGTCAAGTCTTAGTTTGATTGTTTATGTTTCAAAACTTTACAGAGTTTAACATACATATTTGATTTATTAATTTATGGAATATTGTATCACTGTTCGGGCTATCATAATCCAGAGGCCGTGTAGTATCGTTTGAGGAGTCAGGGCACTTTAAATCGTAAACCCAACAAACTCGTCAAAACAAATACCCAAATGGAACCCCTCACATGAAATTCCCTAGTAACGTGACACGATAAGATTTTAAGTTTCTTCAAAAGCTAGTCGATGATAAATTACATTAATTATATAATGTAATTGTTTTATAATGCGTCGATCGTTGATTAATAGCGATAAATGTATCGGGTTTTAATAAAATCGAGTCTTATAATATTAATATATATTTTTATAATTTATATAAAAATATTATATTTTATATTTTTAAGTTTGCAAAAATGGCAATATATACCCTTGATTTATAAACTTTTACAAATTTAGTCCTTTATATATAAAGTATATATAATTTAATCCTTTAACTTTAGAACTTGGCAAAATAGCCCCTTGTAGTTATAGCTTTAGGAAAATGACATTTTCAGTCCCTCTAGTTATAAATTTCAGAAAGTTACGATATATACCCCTATGCATGAAAACATTTGCAAATCAAGTCCAAAATTCATAATTTTGATATTCTTGAAATCCAAAAAAGTTTTTCAGGTCAAGGCTTATTAGAATAAGCTAAAATAAGATGTTTTAATATAACAAAAGTTTTGAAAAAGGATTCGTTAGCTAGAAAATCAAAACGGGTCATTTTTAGGGTTTTAACCAAAAACACATAGGTTTGAGGATTCAAGGCTTTAACAAGAGTTCATATAGGATCTTAGGAGTCTTATGAATACTCTAAAATAGATTATGAGCTTATTGAACAAGATTTAGGCTTACTTGAGCTAGAAAGGGGTCGAAATGGTGTTTTTGGGTTCGTACGCCTTGAAATGACTTCAGTGGCTTCTTCCTTCTTTCTTCTTGGCCTCAAAATGATCTTTGGGCTTCTCTTGATCCTCTTTGGTCTGATTTAGAACTCCATTTGTGTTTGTGATAAAGATTTGAGGTGTGTTTGAAAAGTATGTGTATGTATGCGTATATATAGTACTCGAACACCCTTGGTGGCCAAGTTTTCTTGGTGTGGTGGCCAAGGGTTTTAGGGGAATGACTAAGGGTAGCTAGGTGATGAGTATGGAGAGCTAGGAGTGTAGCTTTGCAAGGTAGAACGGTTGTGGGGGGGATTCAGTTTGTAAGAAAGGTGACAAAGGGGGTGTTTGCT
>BQNB010098425.1:0-25158 GCA_026074375.1 Tanacetum coccineum
TATGACAGTTTATGAGATAAAACTTGAAAATGAGAAACTTACAAAGCCCTTTGCTCAAAACAAGACAAATAAGCTTTCAATAAGTTGATCTACAAGCTCTAGCATGTCAAAGACAAGCTAGTGAAACCCATAAGCCCATCCAGGTTTGGCTTATCATCCATTTTTTAGCCTTTTTGGTGATTTTTGGTAAGAGACTTAAAAACTATAAGTTATGGTCAAACTTATATTGCTTAAGTTAACAACTTAAGTATGAGTTAAAAAAACTTATGTGAGCCTATAAAACATTTTCAAAACACAAAGTACATTAACTTAAAAACAAATTTAACATAAAAACTTCAAATTTCATTAACTTTCAAAAAAGATTACAAGGCTTTGAATTTAAATGACAATAAGCTAAAAGTTAACTAAATAAGCTGAAAAGTAAAAACTAGGTGCCCCTTAGGGCTTACAAAAGTCCCTATTTATAGAAGAAATATCAAAGTCTTGGGTCTTCAATGTGTGTTTCTTCAGTGAGAGGGATTATGAGTGAGTTTCTTATGTGAGAGACTTCAAGTCTTCATTATAGCCATCAAAAATTCTTGTTCACCAAGTCTTATAATCTTAGCCCTTGATTTAGTCCAACGAATCACAAAATGAAGGATTGCCAAGGTGGCGTTTATTGTTTTATGGGGTGGAGTTATGTTGTGATGGTGATGGGTTTGTCGTGGGGTTGTCGGGGGTCAGGGGAAGAGGGATGGAAGAGACACAGGAATAGTAAACTTGGGGTTTTAGGTTTGGCGGGAAAAAGGGTGCTCTGTTTTGTTTGTTTGACTGGGTTTGAAGTTTGGAGAGGTGACAACTTTGGCCCCTGAACTTTTATTGGGTTGTTACATGGACAGTCCTTGTGTGAAATAAGTTAGGGTAGTTGGCAATATATGTCCCTGAGAGTGTATAGATTTTTTGCATGGACAATCCTTGAGGACTGTTTGTGTAAACAACATATGTCTAAGGTGGGTTGATTCTTTTCTTTGGGCCGGGTATAAGTGTTGGGCCCTAAGCTTATATTTAGCTTAGTTTTGGTCTTTTTAATACATTAATGGGCTAACCCGGCCCATTAAATGGTTGCGGGTTGGCCCGTTTAACATTTTTTCGATATCGGCTTCGTCTTTACCTTAAACTTTTTGACTTTGACTTTTTGCCTTTGACTTTGATTATGACTTTTTCATGCTCTTTCCGTTCCCGTGCTTGGTTTTGTCGTTTTGGCTTCGTTTTTGTCCTTTTCTTTTAGATATCTGCTACCTGCACTATCATTTTCCTTAGATATCCGTTACCCACTGCACAATACAAATGTAAACCATACAAATAACAATGTATTTTTTGTGTATTTTGTTAGGTCGTTTTAAATGCACGGGTTTCCTAGGTAAATGGTATGTGTAATTAAGCACATACCACGAGTACACACAAGAAAGTAAAATTTCGATTTGGGTGTAACCATTTGTGGTGTATAAGAATGTTTCTTTCTTAATAATTCATAGAGTCACGGCAGAAAAATTACGGAACCATGAAAAGGATAAGACTCTGAGTGGTGTACTAGGGGACAACATTCACTAAAAAAATGAGCCGCATGGGCAAGGGTGGCGGGATAGTCAAATTATCGAGGGAGACCAAAATACAAATACAGGTTTAAAACTTAGTTTATCTTGTGCCCCTTATCATTTTACAAATCCTAATTCTCGTACAAGCGTCTATCGGGAGTATGCATGCGACAAAAATAATTTCTAGAATTATAAACTACTAACCTACAACTCTCATTATAATTATTAACTGCAGATACCAAAGTCTTTCATGAAAAGTGCGACAAAGAACATCATATGCATGAACATATCCAAAGAAACGCGGACATATATGGATTTCCTCTTGATGTCCTTAACTCGAGAAAAAGCAAAAGGTAAAATCATCTGTAGTATCAAAATGGGATACAGAATTTCCTAAAGGATCCTAAAGGCGAACCTCACATTTTTTTGTAAGGAATTTTTAGAGGGTTTTTGTGCTATTCATATAATTTTGTATCCCATGAGTACGCTTATTAAAACTCATATTTTCGTCGGTCTGATGACCAAAAAAAACTTTAACATTTGGATCAAAATTACCGGTCTAAAGCGTCTATGTTTTCGATATAAACATTATCATTTTAATGACAAAGCAAAAAGATAATTTAGAATGAATAGTTTCTAAATTTATTTCTCTCTAAACTTATTTTTAACATTGTCCTCAAATGTGATTTAAAAGTACTTGCGGAAAATGAAATAAAGGTGAAAAGAAAAAGATGAAAGAAATAAGAACGCGCCTGCGGTTGCCTGGCGCTGCTGGTATAGCTCAAAAATAGAGAATAAACAATGATAACTACTAGACACAACCATCTTCCAAGAGTCAACCAAATGAAACTCCTAAGGAACTCGTCCCAGGCTTCTTCGTCTATCAAATCTTACATGTAAATCAAAGACAATGACACAACAACAACCTTTTGTAAAATCGGCGGTAGTAAAATGATATTATATTACAACAAGACCTTTTAGAGGTTTTTGACAAGTAAAATCGGCGGGATAATGATATATACAACGAAACTTTTAGGGTTTTGACTCTATAAAAGCAGTAAATATAGGATGAATGTGTTAATGTAATCGATGTTTTCTACAGGTTTTTAAGAAAATTACCAATTATGGAATTTATACATAATTAATTTTCAAAAATTTAAAGAAAATACAAAATTTACAAGTGCTGGAGACGTGACGCCGTCATGATTAATCTTAACGCCGTCTCCACACACTGTAAATAAATTCTTCTTTGTTTTCTAAAAAAAACCTCGGCACGTAAATCTATTAGTTATTTCATGTAAAAAATACTACATAAAACCTGAGATTAATTATCACAATCATATGACTCGAAACTGACACAAGACGCGAATTAGTCTAAACAGTTCATTTAATATGTTTGAAATGGTTCTTTAGAAACCGGATTTTCCTTTAATAATTTTTATTAAATACATTTGATTGCAATTAAGACGAGGTTAAAGACTAAACAAAGCATGATCAAATAATAATTAAAACATGATAAAACAAATAGTAAAGAATTAAAACACACAAGACACTCCTAAAATGCATGAAATTTAAAAGAAATTGGGTTGCCTCCCAACAAGCGCTTTTGTTTATTTAACGAGTCTTATAGCTAGACTCGAAGTCACACGTCCTTATGTGACTCCTCATTTGTTTGCACTACTCTTCATCTTGACTAGGCAGTGATTTGCTTTGGTCACGTTCTCATCACGCCTATATGCGGGCCCTAGATTCAAGCTATTTGAATAATGGGTTTTTTCTGGTCACCATCATCCCTTGTTATGATGAAGGGTGGTATGTTCTCTGTTTTTAAGATATCTTTATCAATATGTTTGAACCTTTCCATTTTGTGAGGCATCTTGAATGTGATCTTTTCCTTATCTCTTTCAAACGTGACTGTTCCTTCATCTTTATCATAAACAAGTACAGTCTCCTTCACGAATGGTTTTCCTAATATCATTACTCCTAAATAATGGTCTATGACGCTGGTGGTGTCTTCAAGCACGACAAAATCTCATTCGTAAGTGAAGTTTTCAACAAAAACCTTCAATCTTTTAACCCTTCCTACAAAATTGCTAATTTTCTCATGATTTGATGGTTTATTTCTTGACTCTAACCCTTCACTTATGATCCAGTAGTAATTAGGTCTGGACATTACATTGATTGGTGACACTGGATCAATGTAAGCTTGCCTATTAAGGAATTGGCCAACCATGCATGAGATTTTTATGTTATCCAGATTCCTTATTTTTACCTTAGCGTTAACTCAAGGGGGGCGCGGGTTTTTCATAAGCCACTAGTGATAGCTTATTTCTTCAATCACGGGGAATGTGTCGAAGTATTATGGGCCTTCCTCCTCTTCCTCTTCAGTTTCTCCTTTGGTTTCTTCATCTAACTCTCCACTTTCCTTTTTAACTTCTTATTCTGTTCCGACAGTCATGCTATGATCATCTCCCTTAGCTGCATTAGGCTCCATGATCTCTTCTTCCTCGGGTTTATCTTCTTTTCTTAGAAGGACGATTGAGTTAATGAAATGAACGCGTTTTGGGGAGGAGGTGTTCCTATTTTGTTCTTCTAAAGATGATTGAGATTGATATTTTGGAGAGAGTAGTTTCGATGGGCTTTTGATTTCCTTTCTTCGAGGTGCGTCCTTCTCGAGGTAGT
The DNA here is from genome assembly GCA_026074375.1 of Tanacetum coccineum. Classification (NCBI taxonomy): domain Eukaryota; kingdom Viridiplantae; phylum Streptophyta; class Magnoliopsida; order Asterales; family Asteraceae; genus Tanacetum; species Tanacetum coccineum. The sequence goes on from BQNB010098425.1 coordinate 4,257, forward strand.
CAATGGATACGGCATTCACGCGAGCCATGGAGTCTCCTGCAGTGTTACGAGCGGGCGTGTTATCAAATCTTTCAGAAACGACCTTACATAAAGTGTTAATTTTATTTATCACATCATCTTATTGTTGTCTGTGTTGAGTCCCAAGACTAGATAATCTTTTCTCTTGTCGAGAATCAAAATCACTTAGTACCCTCTCAAGCCTTGTTTGATAACTGGAGGAGTAAGTGAAAAAACAAGCCATTTTTTTGGACTTGTGAAGGTTTGTGTTTGTGCCCAATTAAAGTCTGGTTTATCATTCCAAACATTAGTGGCTTTGTTGAAGTTTCTTGGTCCTTGGTTTGTAGTGAATTGCCTACCTCCTACTTCGTTACTACGCGAGGATGTATAATCAATAAAAGCTTGCTCGGGATTTTCCATGCAACATTGAGTTTTGTGGGGACCACTACAAATCTTGCATGAAGAAGCAATTTTGTTCACTTGAACGGATGATTTAGGAGCAAGATGAGCTTCCATCAAGTGTTGGACTTGATTTTTGAGCTCGATGATACAACGGTCAGATGTACATAGGACATCTTGAGGCAAGGAGATTGCTTTGACCGGTTTAGCGAAGTCCCTTGGGTCATTCTAACTTTCATTGTCCTAGAGGGCTAGGTCCACTAATAGTGGCCAAGATTCTTTGGCATTTTTGTCACGAAGCTTACCACTGGCCAACTGATCGATTGTTCTCCTTGTGGTGGGATTGACATGGTCGTAAAAGATTTGGACTGGGAGCCAAAGATCGATGCCATGATGAGGGACTTTTTCAAGTAAGTCCTTGAAACGAGTCCATGCTTCAGAAAGAGATTCACCTTGATGTTGTTGGAACATCAGGATGTCATTTTGAAGTTTTGTGGCCCTTCCCGGTAGAAAGATTTGATCCAGGAAACGAGTAATAAGATCCTCCCAGTGGATATGGATATTGTAGGAAGACGTTCAAGCCAATTGCTAGCTTGATCGCGAAGGGAAAATTGAAATAAACGCAGGCGCGTCCTTTCCCTGTTTGCAACATCAAGGTCAAGTGAGTCCACTAGTTTGAGAAAATCCTTAAGATGTTGGTTTGGATCCTCGGACTGAAGTTCGTGGAATGAGCATCTAATTTGCAACAACCGGATGGTGTCGGATCGTAGAGGCACCACATTATTCCCATCAGGAGCTCAATGGTGTTTCGATAGCCCTCTTGGCTAGGTCTGGAGTGAGTACGAATAGGGTTTTCGTCTCTCATGGAGGTCAACGAAAAGATTTACAAAAATAGAGGAAACAAAGAAAAAGATAGACTAAAGAAAGCTAATTAACAAAAATTAAAATCTCACTTGATAGGAATCAAGCGAGTAGACATAAGCTAGATAAAGTTTGTTAGGATCATAAAAGTGTGGATTATGATACTTTAGGTGGTTTTAATTATTATTATTGTTTTTACTTTATTTTATAAGTAGAAAGTAGTCTGTAATAAGGAGAAATATGCTCAAAGTGAAAAATAGCATATTATCCAAAGAATAGGGACTAGATTGCAAATTAGGAAAAATAAAAAAATAAAAGCCAATCCTCCCTTCTCCTATAAATACCCCCTAATCAATATTAGGGGGTTAAAGCTTGTAACTCTCACTTTCCCTCATATTTCTCTTTTCTTTATAAAATTTGAAAAATTGTGAAAGTCTTGCCTTCCTCTCTTAATTATATCTAAACTTATCCTTTCTACATCGTGTGATTCAAGATAAAACGTGACCTAATAAGTGGTATCATATGCCATTGGAGATTAAGAGTGATCTATTTCGTGATTTGTTGCGGTATCGAGTTTGTCAAGGTCAAATTCGGTGATATTTGGTACATACGAGTGGTAATTTGAGAGTATTAAGCATTTTCGACGTCCACTATCACTGTTATACTCATTTTCGACAACAATTATGGCTAAGACGTGAACATTTTGGTTGATTTGAGCATTTTTGGTATCCTTCCTTGCGTAATACACAATTTTGACGAGATAATTGATCGAGTTGTAATAGTGATACAAGTTTTTGGTTGTATCGAAAATTATATATTAGGTGTTATTCTCATGTTCGGTTTATTTATTGGATAGTATTAGCTACACAAGTTTTTGGTTATATCGAAAATTGTGTATTAGGATCAAGTTTCATTTTCGGATTAAGCCTAAAAGTTGTAATAGATACACATATTTTCGGTTATATCAAAAATCGTGTTAGGAAGAACATTTTTGATATACGCATAACACACTTGACACAATTTTGGTTTTATCGAAATTGTGTTCAACAGGAAAAAGGACAAGTTTTGACATCATAATACGGATTTAAGAATCGTAAAGTGCTCACTTATTTAAGTTTTATCGAAATTATGATCATTTTCGAATTGTAAGTACAAAAACCACATTTTCGGTTTCATCGAATTTGTGATATTCCTTTTTCGGAAACACTTTAAACGGATCAAGTTTTATCAAATTTGACATCCTTACGGTTTTATTGTGATTGATTTGTCAAAATTTTGAGTGAAAAGAGTTTCAAAAAGTGTGTATATCGAAAATTAGAAAAGTTCCGAAAACTATTTATGTGTTGTCCGAGATTAGTAGTGTCCGAGAAACATTCCGAAAATCACCTGTCCGAAAAATGTTTAGGTGTTTTCCGAGAAAAGTGTTGTTCGAGATAATACTTTTACCGAGATCCTTGACACCCGATATTGGACAGAATCGAATTTTGGGTACTTTTGACAAATGTGTTATCAAAAATTATCCAAGTGTGCTAATTTGACAAAGCTGCACATTTCTGAAAATAATCATCGAATTTGTGACACATGTCTTATCGAATTTGTTAAATTCGACAAGGAGTCAAATTCGAAAAGCTGTGAATTTTCATTGAGAAGTAGATTGTAAATCACAAATAAAACTCTTTTTCGTCTACAAAGATCTAATCTTTGAGTCACAAGACATGTCGACTTCAACTACACATCAATAATTTCTTGCTGATGCCGGTTCTAAGACTAGACCTTCGATGCTAGAAAGAGGTAGTTATATACCATAGGCAAGTCGTTTCATAAGGTACCTTAATCAAAAGAGAGAAAACATAAAGTGGCTTAACAAGGCAATTGATGAAGGTCTATATGTGTTCAAAAACTACACTCCTCCTGATTCCCAAACACAAAGGCTGCAAACAGAAGATGTTTTAACAAGAGATGATTTGAAACACTATGAAGCTGAGATTAAGGTGATGAATTTGATTTAATCTCTATTCCAAATGACATATATAACTTTGTGGATGCTTGTATAACTACACAAGCCACGTGGCAAAGAGTTGAACGATTAATGCGAGGAACAAAAGAAAGTTGACAGGGAAACACGCTTCAAAAATGAGTTTGATCAATTCTTTGCTGAACCAGGAGAAGCACTTGTGTCAATCTACAATCGTTTTGCTCAACTAATGAATGGAATGAAATGGCATCAAATTTCCAAAAGTCATTATTAACACAAAGTTCCTAAACTGTTTACAACCTAAATGGCTGAAGTATGTCACTCAAGTTCGTCTTGCAAAGAGGTTAACAGAAGATTCATATGATGATTTGTTTGATTATCTTTCCCAATATGAGAAACTGGTTAATGCATCTAGAGCAAAGAAATTAGAAAAGTCTCATGATCCTCTTGCATTGGTGGCACATACGGGTTCCTCTTCCAGAATTCCATCACCTTACTATGTCACATATCCTTCTTAAGTAATTGATTATGTTTATGATTATCAAAGGGATGCATTTCAAAACAATTATGAAGACCCACTTACTTCTGCAATGATGTTACTCGCTCGAGCAATCACTCAACGTTTATTTAATCCAACAAATAATCATCTTCGTACTTCTTCCAACACCATAAATCAGGCAATTGTGCAAGCTGATAGAGTAAACAATCAAAGCAGAAATTCTGGTAATGATGGCATAAATACAAGACGTTCTTATGTTCAAGAGGAAGTCATTGATGGTAACAATGTTCAAAATAATGTTGGAATTACACAGAGAACTCTTTAAACTACGTCTTCAGGATGTGCTGCAAATGTTTAATGCTACAATTGCAGTGAGAAAGGTCATTATACTCGTAATTGTCCAAAGCCAAAAGTTCGAGATTCAAAGTGATATTCAAAGTACCTTCATTGAAACAGATTTTGCTAGCAAAACAGGATGAAGCAGGGAGTAAACTCTACTGATAGAACATAGGACTTTCTTATGCTGATGCTAAATGAAGAATTAAGTGCAAATATATGCTGATGGCTAAATTCAACCTGTAAACATTGATTTTTGATGAAGGCAAGCTATGATTCTGCATTTCCTTAGTGAAGGTACAAAGAACCATCCATAAGTATGTGAATTTTCATTATTGCTAAAGATAAGTCGAAGAGCAATATAATCTGAGCAACCTAACATTATTAATGATACAATTGGTAATGATCAAATTGACAGCAATATTATATTTGATGAACCAAATGTAGATGTTAATAGTGGCAGTGTTGTATACGATAATAATGTTCAAGCATCATATGAATTAGAGCAATTAGCTATAATGGCTTATAAGGAAGCTAAGAAACAACAAATAAATGCTAACAAAGTAAAACAACAAAACAAAGTTTTAACTCAACAACTTGAGTTGTATAAGGAAAAGGTTCGGGTTTTGAGATGACCAAAGGAACTAATGCAACCTTTTTTAATGAATTTATTAAGGCTGATAGTAAAGCAAGGCGATTAGAAAAGGATTTACAAACTCAATTTATACGTGATCAGGACATTATTCGAGATCTAGAACAACAACGGGACAATTTACAGTTGACTGTTGTTGAATTAAAAAGCCAAATTGTAGAACTTTAAAAGACACAAACAATTTTGAAACGAAAGATGAGTAAAAATGAAGATAAATATCATAACACAGTTCTAGATCTTGAAGCAAAAGCTAAAGAAAATGAAAATGTGATGTTAAAAATCGATCGATCGTTACAAGGAATGTTCATGCTTGGACCAAAACCAATGGCATTCTATGATCCAAATGTAAAACATGGTACAAAAATCCTGATACACTCAAGAAAGCAATTTCTCAGAATCCAAAACTATATGATGCTGCTTGCTTTGATGATACGAAAATTCATGTGAATATTAGAGTTATAGAGGACATACTTGATGATGCAACCAAGAGTCAAATAAAAATGGAAAAAAAACAAAGGATACAATTGCTATTGAGAAGAAACAAAATGTTCGTACAATTGATTATAACAAATTAAATGCTCTTTACGAGGATTTTGTTCCACAAAAAGAATTATCTGCTAAACAAAAATATTATTTTCACTAACTTTATGACCTTCTGAAAAATCCTTCAAAATGCAGAACGTTGACTTCACCTTCTAAGATAAATCTCCTTTGGCTTCAATGCCTAGTACAAACCTAATGAAACTGTATTTGGAAAAAATGGAAAATGAATTTACAACGCTATTTGCGTTACTACAAACAAATTCTAAACGTGAAAGCATTTTCTTTACAACTCCAGAAGAAATACGGTTAACTAAATTTTGTCAACAAGAGGTGAAACCAATTCTTCATGAATTGCATTTGAATTTTGAAATCTTTCAAAAACAATTTTCAGAAGACATAAAAGAAATGAAAGATGTTTTTGACTCAACAGAAAGTGATCTTTGTGCAACATGTAAACAAAATGAGCTTTTGAATGATCAACTCTTGGAAGCAAAACTCAAGCATGAAATCGAATGTTGTGTGTTGATGAGTCATGGATGTGTAAACAATAATGTGTAAGATGAAATTGAGAAAATTCAGAGGGACTCCATTGAAATCCAAGAGGGAATGCAAAAACGAATAAACATTCTTGAAAATGATGTTCCAAGATGTCAAAAACAAAGCCTTGATTTTAAATTACAAATACAACATGAAAAAGAAAGACGAAAATGTAAATCTTCTTTTAAAACCGTTTGTGAAACCTCTTGGATATCAAAAATGGAAAGTTTGGGAATGAGAACGTGTCTTTAGACTCTAAAGTATAATCTTTGATAAAGACATGAACTCAAACTCAAAGGGAAATCAATAAATTGATTGAGCATGTTAATCAAAAGACTTATGTATATGCGGAAGTACGTGCAGAGAATCAAGATCTTTTAATAACAATATATGAGCTAAAAACCAAAGTGAAAATTGTTGAACAAGGTAAGTTTGTGAATACTAAGTTTGACAAAACCAATGTTTCTAATAAACTTCTTTGTGTTACACCGCTAAATAAACAAGTTTTTCAAAAGAAAACTGTTGCTCCTAAAACAGAAGAGAAACATGTTTTGTCAAAAATAGTCACTTTATAAACTTCACCTAACAAACAGAAAGCTGTTGAAACAAACAAAAATATCATAGCACCAGGAATGTACAAAGTCATTAATACAAAGAAATAGGAAACAAATACAAATAAAGCTAAGAGTGTTTTACCTTCTACAAGACTGAAAGCTGCTTCTAGTATTAGAAGATCATCAAATAGAGACTCGTCATTCAAGAATAGTGTCTTATCCAACACTAAGAAATCATCAGAGAAATTAGTTATTTCTGATAGGACAAATAAAGAAACATATGTTGCATCTAAGAATGTTGTTTTAAACAAAATGATTGTAACTGATGTTGATGTTAAAAACGATTTTAAAGTAAAGAATGTATTGTGTGCTTCATGTGCGAAAAATGCGCTTATCCCGTGTCATGATACATTTCTTGCGAATTATAAATTGAATGTGCATTCGAAAGTTAGAAGAGCCTTATTCACTACCCCTAGAACAACAAAATCTACGTTTGTCGATACTACTCTCATAGTTTCAAAGACTAGGTTTTCTGTTAAGACTACACAATCTAAGTCCTTAGATACCACTCCCGTAGTTTCCAAAACTAAGATTGCTACAGTTACTCCCTTAAGTGCCAAAAATAAGGTCTCTAGTGCTTTTAAGACGATTACAATAATTCTGCGAGAAAGGTCACTTAGCACATACATGAAGAATAAAATACGAACTAGTCGAATATGGCAAAAGTGGTACGAATTACAACCAAATATTGGTTGGTCACCTATTAAGATGACTCCGAATGTTGTTAATAGTAGTAACACTGTTAATACAAATGGGTATTCAAATCATCCACTCGTCCATATGTGGTGTCTTCATGTGTTGCAGGTAGTTCCAATCGTTCTATGGATTGTTGATAGTAGCTGTTCAAAGCATATGACTGGTGATCGTTTACTGCTGGAAAATTTTGTTGAGAAATTCATGGGTATAGTCCGCTTTGGAAATGACCATTTTGCAGAAATCACATGCTATGGCGATTATGTACAAGGTAATATCACTATTTTTCATGTCTATTATGTTGAAGTCCTAGGATAACCTCTTCAGTGTAGGACAATTCTGTAACGGTGATCTAGAAGTTGCTTTTCGCTCCAAAACATGTTATGTGCGAAATCTAAAAGGAGATGATTTCCTTACATGAGCTCGTGAATCCAATTTGTATACTATCTCCATTTTTGATATGGCTGCTTCTTCACCTGTGTCTTTTATTCAAAGTCATGGTTATGTCACCGCAGACTCTCACATCTAAACTTCAGTACCATTAATGATCTTACTAAACATGACCTGGTTGATGGTCTTTCGAAATTTAAATACAGTAAAGATCATCTATGTTCTGCATGTGAGCGGAGAAAGAGTAAGAAATCTTCTCATCACCCTAAATTGGTTCTAAGCACTCATTCCAAATTAGAATTGTTACATATGGACTTATGTGGGCCAATGAGGGTAGCAACCATCAACGGAAATAAGTATATTCTTGTGATCATTGATGATTATTCTCGATTCACATGGGTATATTTTCTTCACACAAAAGATGAGACTCTAAAGATAATAAATAAGTTTATTGCTCAAGTTTAGTTGAATTACAACGCTAAAATTCACAAGATTCGCACTGACAACGACACTGAATTTAAAAACACAACTCTTAAGGCTCATTATGAAAAGTTAGGCATTATACAATAATTTTCAATTCCTTGAATGCCTCAACAAAATGGTGTTGTTGAAAGACGCAATCGTACACTTGTCGAGGCTGCACGCACAATGCTTATATTTTCCCGAATACCAAAATTTCTTTGGGCTGAGGCAATTTTCACCGCTTGCTTCACTTAAAATCGGTTAATAATTCATGCAAGGTACAACAAGACTCCATATGAACTCCTTCACGGCAGAAAACCAAATGTGGAATACTTTCATGTATTTGGTTCACTTTGTTATCCAACAAATGATCGAGATGACCTTGGAAAGATGAAACCTAAAGCAGACATTGGAATCTTTATTGGATATTCAGAAACATCCAGAGGGTTTCGAATATATAATCGACGAACCAAAAAGATTATGGAAACCATCCATGTCAAGTTTGATGAGCTTATAGTTATGGCTTCTGAACATGACAGTTTAGAACCTATTTTACAACGATTCATTAATGATGATTCATCAGCAGAGTCCATGAATATTTCGTTTAATAAGATTTGGATAATTTGTTTAGGCCAATGTACGAAGAATACTTTGAGAAGAGATCTTCTAAGGTGTCCATCAATTCCGTTGCACAACAAGTTCACAATAATGAACACTCACCTTCGACATCTTCAATCATCGTTGAAGAGCAAGAGGCTCCTCCCATTGTAACTACATCCGAAGAATAAACTTCTCCAATCTTAATGAACGAGTCTGATGAATTAAATCAAGAAGACTCTACAGAATTTGATGGCAATATGTTATTAACTCCATATGACGCTCTAAGCTTTGATGAATCTGAGTCATCAACAACAGCTCTAGACCCATCAAATATGCATGAATTCCACCAAGTACAACCCATAACACATATTTGGATAAAAGCTCATCCTTTGGAACAACTAATTGGTGACCCATCTAAACCTGTGATGACTCAAAATCGACTTTATACTGATTATGAATTATGTATGTATGCTTTAACCGTTAGTACCTTCGAGCCAAAGAACATCAAAGAAGCCATGTCAGATCACAGTTGGATAGAATCTATGCAAGATGAGTTGCATCAATTTGAGAGACTATACGTATAGGAATTAGTTCCTAGACCAAATGGAAAGAATGTAATTGATGTCAAATGGATCTGGAAGAATAAAAATGATGCAGAAAACATTGTTATCCAAAACAAATCGCGTCTTGTTGCAAAGGGTTACAAGCAGGAAGAAGGCATTGATTTTGAGGAATCATTCGCTCCAGTTGCTCGTCTTGAAGCCGTCAGGATGTTCATTGCATATGTTGCACATAAAAACTTCACTATCTTTTAGATGGATGTTAAAACTGCATTTCTCAATGGGCCTTTGAAAGAAGAAGTTTATGTTATCCAACCTGATGGATTTGTCGACCCAGACTTTCCCGACCATGTTTGCAGGTTGAAGAAAGCTCTATACGGTCTCAAACAAGCTCCACGAGCATGGTAACACTTTACTAAAGGTATTGTTGACCCGACTTTGTTCACAAGACGTCATGGGGGAGACATATTACTTGTCCAAGTATATGTCGACGACATTATTTTTAGTTCTACAAATCCATAATTTCAAAAAGATTTGCAAATCTTATGAAAAATAACTTGGAGATGTCTATGATGGGTAAACTTAAGTTCTTTCTAGGCCTTCAAGTTCATCAATCACCCTGTGGCATATTCATTAGTCAGTCATAATACGCAATTGAGCTTTTAAAGAAACATGGTATGGATGATTGTGTCTCCATGAGCACACCTATGGCCACTGAGAAACTGGATGTTGATTTACAGGGCAACCTACTGATCAAACGACTTATCGTCGAATGATTAGAGGGCTCATGTATCTAACAGCCAGTAGACCAGATATTGATTTTGCCACCTTTGTTTGTGCTCGTTATCAAGCACGTCCTATAGTCAAACACCTTAAAGAGGATCTTTTAGTACCTAAGGCAATCCTATAACATGGGCCTATGGTATTCGAAGGATTCTGGATTTGAGCTAATTACATATTCAGATGCAAACCATGCAGGATGTAAAGACGATTGCAAAAGAACATCAGGAGGCTTACAATTTTTAGGTGAAAAGTTCGTAAGCTGGAGTTCCAAAAAGCAAGATTGTACTGCGATGTCCACAGCTAAAGCTGAATATGTATCATTGTTCGCGTGTTGTGCACAAGTCATCTGGATGCGAACACAACTACTGGACTATGGATATAAGTACAACAAAATACTGATGTATTGCGATTCAAAGAGCGCTATCGCTATCTCATGCAATCCGGTTTAGCATTCGCGTATAAAAGACATAAAAATCCGAGATCATTTTATTAAAGAACATGTTGAGAAGGGAACGGTGAAATTATACTTTGTCAGAACTGAATACCAACTTGCGGATCTATTTACTAAATCTCTTCCCAAAGAACGCTTTGAGTACTTAGTACATCGCATTGGTATGAGATGTAAGACTCCAACACAGTTGGAAAGTCTGGAAAAGTTATCTTTTTGAAAAAGATCATACATCAAACTTGTAAATACATTTTTCAAAAACAAAATACAAAATTAAAAAATATAAAAACCCAAAAAGATTTTCTTGATGTTATTCAAAAGCAAAAATCAAATAAAAAATGTAAAAGGACAAAAACATAATTTAAACATGAGTACATGTCTTCCCATTCAAATCAGATTCATGATTTGATATTTTCATCAAAATTTTCTTTAAATGCCAATACGAGATCATGATCTGATAAAGAGTTATTTTGATAAACAAATGTGCTATCATCATCAAAACATGTGTTTTTGTAAATCCCATTCATGTACATCACCTTGAATTCATGATTGTAAAATTTACAAAACTTTCAAAATCCAATAAAAACGACGATCTCTCGAATAATTGATAGTTTTCCTATAAAATTGGTATATTTTCGAGGGGGCTTTTTTATTTTTTGTGAAAATCTAGACTTTGTAAAAGGAAATAATCCCATTAAAGGACTAACTGAGCAAAGGGATCATACTCTAAGGGAGAGTTTTGAAATTGTTTTAAAACAAATTTCGGTATCAAAAATCTCAAGGGTCAAATCTGTAAACTTATTTTCGGAAGGAAACACTCCAAGGACTAAAACTGACACTTTCAAACCTCAAATTGAGACGGTATAAATAAGAAATTCATTTGATTATAATTTTTTTTACCATTCCGAATTTGATATCGAAAAGAAGAGAAAATTGAGTTTTTAACAAGATCGTGTTTCTGAGTTCATTACAACGACCACATCCTCTTTCTCTTCTCAAACATAAGAATCTTTCGGTTTTACAGGTTTTGAAAAGTTTTCTTTTGATGTTCTTGAGATCGAAATCAAATTTGATATAATTTAGGGTTTTCGAAAATGAGGGGTTTTGAAATAAATGATAGAATAAGGTTTATAATTGATACTGGTGATGTTTGTGCATGATCGATTGTGATAAATGATGTCTAAAATACGAAAATCACAAATTCGACAACTGGACTAAATTCAATAGTATCCATACTTTGTCAAAAATGGCCTAAACCTGTATAATTGAATAATTTTGATCTGAATGGACTTGTTTTTGACAAATAGGATTCGTAAGATTTGATTAGTTGTGAAATTTTAACAAAGTCAACAAGAGAAAGTCAAAATTCGATTTGGTCAAACTTGAAAAAGTAAAATATCATTTTTGAAAGTGTCGAATTTACTGGAAAATGAGTAAAATTTTTAAGGGAGCTTACTAGAATTTGTGTGTGTTGATGATATATGTCTAGATGTGTTGTAAAAAGCTCGAATATTTGTAAATAATAAGATCAGTATCTCATGTGACTTAAATTTCAATTGTTTGTGAAAAAGTACCTCAAATTGAGCAAAAATTGATCAAGTTTGATTAATTTTATATCTTGTGTCAAATATGTCTATTCTCAATTGTTTAAGTGGTCTAAAGTCATGTCCAGTTATGTCCGTTTTCTACATTGAACAGAATGAGGAGTGAGTGACTTAGCGACCATTCAGTTGTTGAATTAGATGTGTTTGTTTACATGGTATACGATTCATTTCAAAAAGGCAAAATTGAATAATTTCAAAATAACTTGATTCAGATAATTCTATTCTCACTTATTTAAGTGGTCTAAGTCATGTCCGGTTTTGACTGTTTTCTACAATGAACAGAATGAGGAGTGAGTGAGTTAGTGACCATTCAATTGTTGAATTAGGTTTGTCTGATTTTATGTTATCAAACACAAATGGTTATGCATAAATGATTTTTTTAAAAGGTTCTCAAATTTATGTTTTGTGTCAAAAATGGCACTCTTTCACAAAAAGTTTTAAGAATTTGAATGTATCTCTTAAATTTTCTCAATTGTGAGTCACTATTTAAAATCATAGAGTATCTTTTTTCTTCTTTCTTGAAGTGTATCATTTCTAAAAGAATTTTGGTGAGGAATTATTTAAACAGAAAGAGAGACAAAAACCATAAGCAAAAAAGCAAATCTAAAGTGTGTTCGAAAAAGAATTGCCAGAACATACAAAAAAAATCAAAAGAAAAATGCGAATAAAGCGTATGACATGTGCTTGAAAAAGCAAGAATAAGTTTACCAGAGAAACACACTTGATCAAAAAAAAGTTCAAATGATGCCCAGAATCCAATTATAAAACAGTCCAGAGTGAAAAAGAGAAAAAATATTATTATATAATTTATTTGTTTATCTAATTCAGAGTTAAATCTCTGGCATACATACACAATGACAAGCTTGATGTTCTCTAAGATGGTCTGTTTGTTCCACCAAAACAAACGCTATGCTTTATGGATGCCAACAACGAGATGATCTTGTTAATCCATTGTGCCCAAACGAAGCATAATTAATGGAAACATTCTCCAATAAATCTATATCACTCAGATTTAGCATTGCTGCTTCATCATCAGTACCATGGATCTACTTGGGGCAATTCTGGCATACTCTAAAGGAAGATGGATCAAAGTATAGACTCAAGTTTGTGCTTGACAGAAAAGAACTAACATTGACTTCTGATGATTTCAGAAGAATATTTCAACTTCCACAAGCTACAGACAACAATCATGAATGCTTTGTTGTTGCTCTCAAGTTCTTAGAAATGGTTTCATTCTTTTTAACGATATTGGTTTTACACTAGAATTAAGATCACCATCCAACTTCAAGATGTCACACCCCCAAACGGGGCCTAGACAGAATACATGTCCGAGGGCGTGACGTCATAACAATCGAGTCACACTTGCAATATAAGAATGACCATAATCATGAGTTTGAAAAAGTTTACCGTTGCATATAAACCTAAAATAGGGATTTAAGTTTTAACAGGCCCATAATAAATAAGTTCATAGTCAGCGGAAGGCATATAACAAAGTTTTAATAATGACAACGATTAATTAATTGCTAAGTCTTGAATATTGGCGAAAAGTCAATAGCAACTTACGACTCACATTGCATCAAGAATTCAATCATGCTAAGCCACCTGAGAAAACATGTTAAAACCGGTCAACATAATGTTGGTGTAATTATAGGTTTTAAGTTATACAAGGAGCTGGTAACAATGATTTCAGAACGTATGTGTCTACTATAAACGAATGCAGCATCAATAAAGGTTTTTTCTATAGCACTAAGCTCATGGTCAATTGAAGCTAATTAATCTAACAGGGATGCTACATCCTGTTAGCATAGTATCCTGCCCCATAAACCGGTGAACCTAACCAAAGACACTATTAATGTACAATCGTCATGACTTATATCCCGTTTGTTCTTCGTTAAGTGGGAACCAAAGCGATTCAGGGATAATTAGTCCTAATAGATCTTCTTTCACATCGCGCTCATCAACGTTACTCAAGTCGAGAAAAACTAACAGTTCATCGATAAGTTGGGCGTAGTAGGTTTGTAAGCATTTAGGCAACACATAAACAGTAAATACCGCGTAAGAAATTGTGTCCAATTAAAATAAGCAAAACATGTTTCTCACCCCTAGTATAATAGCGTTTGTAAATCAGCTAAAAATGTGGGGCTATGAACTCACCTTAGTTAAGGTGGGAAGCGATAACCACAACAAATGATGAAAGATGTAAGGAGGTCTAGCCTCGACTAGAGTAAAGTATGGGTTTGAATTAGCATTTTATCAAAGAAACTAAGTAACAAGCATCCATGTTCATCATTTTTAAAGCATACAAGTGTGTTTGCGTTTTAGTATAAAAAACTTTGAACTTTTCCATGTCTTTAGTTAAATTCTAATCGATTAACAATGAAGTTTAATTTTTTGAAAATTTTCCCTTTTAGGTATACTTTTTCAGTTCAAAACGTTATTGCGGCCCCTTTATTTCTCTAAGTTTCCATATTTTTAAATTGCCTATATTAAAAAATCTTAAACCGCCTAATCCTTATGTTTATAAATCGATCTAAATGTCCAATTTCGTACAATTGTAATAAGCATCTTTTTATTAAGGTCGTCATTTTTCAAATAAAACCTTTCATGACATTTTTAGTTGTTCTAACTAATTACTTAACATACCTATATGTTTCGCTTGCATTTAAAACATCCAAAAATCGTCCGAAAGTGCCCGAAACCCCCTTTTTCTATTCCAATCAGCAAACATTAATTTGAGTATTTCTTAAAAATCTATTTTCCGATTTGTGGTAAAAATGTCTCTTGTTTTTGACTTTAAGGCTAAGCAGTTGCCAACGAAATAATAAAATCTCATTTCGGACAACTTTCGTGTTTTATACTTAAGCCGATTCGGACCCGAAGGGTTCTGAAATCGCCGTTTTAGCTGCTGATATTCCCGGTCATTGTTATTTCCATTTTTCGCCGAAAAATGTTTCGGAGTTTTATTTGCCATAATTGGACGTTTTAAGTCATTTTTAAAGTGGGGTTTTTGAAAAATTTTCTTTACGGGATTGAGCTCTTCGAAACCACTTTTACGCTAATGAAACATGTTTAAGTGCTCAAACCACCAAAACTAATTCGGACCAGCATATTTGTTTTGCCGAATATGACCAAAAATCAAAACCCAACTCGCATTTTAGGTCCTAATTAGTTCAACTTTATTTACAACTAATCCACCATTAAAATTAACCTTTAATTCTAACCTAATCTCTATTATTGCAATTATCAACTCTTTATCTCACAAGAACAAATGTAAAATATAAACATAAAGTTCGGTAAACATAATGTTTACTTCCATATTTATAAAAGATTGACAATATATAAACTTATTTCTTTTATAAAAATTTAACACAAAACAAGGATATTTTTCTTCTATGATCAACGTTTTTTAGGATCTATTTTTTTGTAAAAAATAAAATAAAAAAGGGGGTACATAGATGAAACCACAAAGATTTAAAGAACACTTACACAATCATGATAGATCAAGTAGCAAGACACTAGATCATACCCACAAACTATAGTTCTATATAAACCCCCAAATATCTTTGAAAAACCCTACTTTATAATTCTTGAAATCATTGAAAAATATACCAAAAACCAACACTTGGATCATACATTTGATTACTCTTAGAAGTGAACTTAGAAAATTACTTGGATCTTGCTGGAAGAAATCAAAAAGTTATGGATGTGTTTGGGTTTGGAGGTGTTGTTCTGGTAAGTGTTGCTGGTGACGCTTAGGGGAGGAGAGGGAGAGAGATGTGTGAAAATTTTGTGGCTAGAGAAATGAGTTATAACCCTAAGTTGAGATAAGTGTTAGTATTTATAGCACAAGACTAGGGTTAGGAGGGTTAGATGTGTACACAAGTGACCAACACACATCAAGAGTGTGTGTGTTATGTGGTTCGACCAAATAGGGCTCACAAGGACCAAGATGGTTTAATTTTTCTAGCCAAGGTTCACTCAAGATGGATATGGTTCAAAGTTACTAGTCAAATGTGTAAGAATAGTGTAAGTAAACACATGGTTTTATCAACATGAGAAATGGTGCATGAGAATGACATTCTCATGTGTCACTATCTTGTGTAAGCATGAGCACATGCATGGGATTTCAAGAAAGATGCTTGTTGATTTAATTTAGAGTTCAAGTATAGATGTTGTTGTGGTTTAGGCGCCACATTTGGATAGGGAAGGAGAGGTGAATAAAATTTTTAGTGGTATGACACTAGTAATACGATAACTTGAGTTTACACGAAAAGATTTCGAGTTTCTGGGGTTCCGTTCGGTCAAAAACGCGCAAAACGCAATTTAAAGGATAAAACCCTAAAATTAATATCGGAAGTGATTAAAAATCACGAAACACTCAGGAAAGCTAATATAACACATATAATGCCTAAATAAATTTTTAACCGCTGCCGGAACGCGTCCGATGACGTTTCTCAGTTTTTACGCAGTTTAGCTCCTCGATAAAGTAGATGACTGGAGTGGGTCGGAATACTAACCGGGAATTTACGGGGTGTGACACAAGACAACTGGTCTTGTATAACCATGGCAGACACTTGGCAAGATGTTTGCATGATGTCTTACTACATGAGCTATTGGTCATGATCAACCGCCTTTGCAGATCATGTAGATGCGATACTGTTTTGTCAACGATGTGCATGTAGACTAGGCTGAATTACTTTGGGAAGGACTGCACTATTCACTTGAACATCCATCAACACTAATCCCTTATCCAAGGTTTATAAAGCACATTGTGGGACACTACATGACTGCATACCCATAGATCTCAAAAAGAGTTCGTGATAAGTATCACAATATGGAACATGATGAGATGGTAAAGAGTATATTTAATTCAGGGAAGAATAAGGCAGGAGTTGGAATGTAGATTCGAAGCTGGATGATAACTGATGAGATGAAGCTTACGGAGAATTATCGAATGTATGTTTAAGTTTTTAGGGTAGATGTTCCTACGACTTAGTCACATCCGATTGAGTCTGCCCGGGGAACGCATAGGATAACTAGCGCCCCTAGGTCACCTAACCCTAATGTAAATGAAGGAGAATCAAGTGCTCAAAAAAGTTCAACAATGATTAAACTTTGTATTCCACCAAGATGATCAACTCGACTCGCTCCACCAACACCAATCCCAACTACTGCTGAGGTTGAAGACATGATTGTACAAGATACAATTCAACTAAGCATTGCTGAGCAGAAAAGTCGTGATTATCTTGAAACCGAGCAAAATGTAGAAAAAGTTAAAAAGCACTTGGCAGCTGAGGAGATTGAGAAAATGGTGGAAGGAATGGAAAGATGAGTTTGTTAATTTTCTCCTTAATAGTCAAAATGATCCCGGCAATAGGTTAGATCCTGGGAGTTATAAGGAAAGTTTGGAGGTGGAGAAAACTGATGTTGTACAACCTGTAAATGTTTTTGAAGAGGAGGAAGAATCAGCAGAGAATGATTGTGAGTTAAGAAGAAGGGTAAAAGGGAAGCATGTAAAGGAGTTTAGGCATACATCATCCCCTACAACAGCTAATTTTCTTCTTTTTTTCTTTCTTTTTTTTTCTTTTAAAAAACATAACAAAATAATACACTACGAATCTCGTGTAATTCATCATCTCACGCTCATAATAACTCCGATAATTTTTTTCATATTCTTCGTACTCGAATGTATAAAATAATTTGTAGAAAGTATAAAAACACAATAAAAAATTGAGAATTTTAAAATATACACAACTTTTCCATTCCCATTACATTGTGGAAATTTTCTCGACCTAACCATGGATAAAATCAATCACGTGCCCAATTGCATTGTGACAATTTTTACCGTGACCATGACCAGAAGTTAGAAAATTTCCCATTGCAATACAGGAAATAACAATACTTTACACGAAAGAACCAGCAACGCGATTAAGGACATAATCAACAGGTAGCTTAAGGAGTAACGAAACAAACATTTAGGAGTAAGAAAAAGAAAGGAAAGGGTCAAAGGTATTTCAAGGAAACTTACTCTAAAAATGAGAGTAACAGAGGTTTATACGGGGGTTAACCTAACCAGTGTGTTTAGTTTATTGTCACACACATCTAAAGGCTTTTATGGTGTAATCCTAGAAATTTACCAAAATTTAAACAACTTACTCCATCTAAATTCATAGTACTCATTATTATGGTCTCGAATAGATATACCAAGCCAAGTTCTAAAGTTTACAACATCACCGACACACATTTTTTTTTGGGATTTAGGTAAATATTCAGAAACGGATAAGGCTGAATCCTCATAATATCTAATAAGGGTTATATGTGCAGGTTATGTAACTAGTAATTTCATAAAAGTATGCTTGAAATTTTTAAAAATTTAAGCATAATTTAAGCATATTAATGTGAAAAATAAGACAAGTAGCGTTCTAATTCCCATCCCCCCACTTACTCGTTGTATAAAAATAACAGTTAAAAACAAGAAATAAAAGAATTAGAACGAGAAACTCCCCTGATATTTATTTGGTATAATTCTCCATGTCGAGTTTAGGAGCAAGATTGTGTGTTGTACATGCGTCTGTATTCCAGCATGGCCACAACACACAGAATTCCAGAATATATATACTCCACCAAAGTCGTTTTCTTTCGTCAAGGTCCTATATAAGATATAGGAAAAACAATGCAATTCTATCTTGGTATTCTATGGTTAGAAAACAAAAATAAAAACGAAAAACGGTACAGGAAATTGATACGTCGTATCCAAAAACCAGGATACGCCGTATTAATACCTGTGAAATTGTGTGAAGTACGGGTCAGATTTGTCAGTTACGCTGTATCATATTTATAAATACGTTGTATAGACAAATCTGACAATAATGTTAAAATGCAGAAAAATAAAGACTGGATAATGTCCAGTTAGTTCAATACATCGTATCCATTGAGGTTGGATACGCTGTATAGACAGTATGGGAAGACATACCCTATAAAAATTTAAAATACATTTCGGGTTGTCTCCCGACAAGCACTTTTGTTTACAGAAAAGTTTTTAAGTTAGACTTGCCCCAATTTAATCCCATCCTTATAAAACAATTTGGGGTCGAACAGGATGCCAAATGGCACATATAAATTCTTGATAAGATTTATTGGCGTCCCTTTGTTAAGAAAATTACAAGTCATGATATTAAAACCTAATTCCTTAAAAGTACTAGTTTTGAAAAATTTATTGGTTGTATCATGACTTGTTTTATTTGACCATTGAGCATCGATTTTATTATGGTAGGTAATGGTTTAATTGATAGATCCCCTGAAGATTGTTCAATATCGATTTTATCATTATCGTTGCCTTTATCTGATAAATCATTGGGATAGATTACGTTAAAAGGAAATAGATCATTAAAGTATATGACGTTTTGTTCCGCACTATCATATTCGGACAACGATGTTTTATTAAATTCATCGATATGTTGAGGACTTACAGTAGGTTCAGAAAAATCTAACTTAGATGTTAGAGCATCAATGTAGGCAATGGCTGTGAACTCTTTATCAAAATATTTGAAGTAGTCGAAATCGTTAAAATAACCGACTGTAGGTTCGGATGACGGAAACGAAAGCATATTGTCTTTATCATTATCATTTTCCGAATCTATTTTCAAATCGTTGACATATATTATTTTATAAGAAAATGAATTTTTGTCATAAGTTATTGTGTAATCTTCATCGTCGGATTCGTCAAACGATATTCTAAAGTGAATTTGATTGTCGTTAAGAGGACTTACCGTGGGTTCACATGAGAGCGCTACTTCAGATGTTAACGTGTCATTAAAGACTATAGCTGGAAATTCGATTTCAACATATCTGAGGCCGTGAACGTCTTCATCATACCAGATCTTACCATACGTAGTTGTTTCCCAGTTACACACCTTACCACGCCTGCGTTCTTTTTCTTCCTCAAGCCTGATATACTCTTCCATAGTAATGTTTGGGTCGTCCATTTTAGCCTGTAATAAATTTGCTAGGAAAGAAAACGGTCAAAAAGACTAATACGCATATTCAGTAAACTGAATACGCATTATTGATGATAAAGTCAAATACACTATATTGGTTTGAAAAAATTTATACACCGTATCCAAGTAGATGAATACGCCGTATTGAGTATTCGACTCAGAAAGTTACAGCAGACTATAACAATGCAGAAAAACATACAAACACACAATATGCAAAAATATACAATGCAAAAAATCAAACACACAAAGCAAACACACACAAATATGCAAATTAATCTAAACTAAACTAAAACACTAATAAATAAGAATTAAACAACTTCACTCCATGGCAACGACGCCAAAAACTAGATGTGTCGTTGTGAGTAGGTATTTTATGTATCAAGTTTTACTATTTATTTTATGCCGACTAAATCTAAAAATAACACTCTAACGGGTAGTGTACCCGATCAGATGTAGCTTCGTTGGTAAGTATGGTGTCGATCACTAAGAGCGAGAGCGTTAATTCTCAATTATCAGTATTTTAATTATCTAAGTTAGTCCTAAACTAATCTAATTTATGTTAAACCGAAGTTAAACCTAAACTAATGATAAAAAGGGGTTTCAGTCTGAGAGACTGGCACGAGGTTTAGTTATCTAACCTAAGGGTTTCATGACAAGTAAAGCAATAAACACACACAAAAAGATGAACAAACAATAAAGGAGTGGTTAAACACTAATGGAAGGAAAACATATCAACCATGAATAATCCGATAAAACGCAAGTTTGTTTATTTAGTGCAATGAGTGCTTATCTCGAGACAGCATATCATTCCTAGATTTAGGCGGTACTTTTTCTCAAAACCTAGACACGCTAATTTTGTCACAATTAAACGCATCCGCATAAAGCATCCTATTTGCTGATTATACTCTATCTTAGGATTTAAGTAATGGTTCTCTTACTAAACCCTAGCTCA
>BQNB010098427.1:0-25158 GCA_026074375.1 Tanacetum coccineum
CTACTTCTCGGTTTCATTGATTGTGTTTTAGATTATTCTTACTATATATATTTTATATTTTATATTATATATATTTTAAGGTGTAGTTTAGCGCCAATCAGTTAGCATCCTTACTGATATTTAGCTGTGATTTTGTTTTAAGCTTAGTTTGGATAAGTGAAAAGTCAGGAACGATGAATTTATCCTGTTTTGGGGGCATTCTCGGAATCGAAATGCATCTTGTTTTATGATCCATAATAGTTATGAAAATAACAAAAATCCAAATTATCTCAACTATATTTTGTGTAAAAAAAATAAATAAATTAAAATAAAATAAAATAAAATAAAATAAAATAAAATAAATATTGAAAAATAGGTTTTAGAAAATGGGAAATAGGGGTGTTTTATAACTTGTGATCTCTTAGCTCTCTCAACAAAAATCTTTGCTACTTTTCAAAGGTTTAGTTTGGGGAAGTTTTGAAATATTTGGTTATGAGGCATGTAATATTGCGTGAGGACACGCAATCGTTTAGTTTGGGGAATTTTGATATGTGTGAAAACACATATCCAATTTATATCAAAATAGACCCAATAAAGACCAAAAACATAATAAAAATGGCAAAGATATGCTTGTTTTTGTGTTTTGTATGTGCAGGTATGGATAAATCAAAAACTACAAGAAAACGGTTAAAACCGGATAAACACGAACACAAGAACGGAAGAGCACACAAAAAGCCAGAAGAAAGCCTTGGTCAACCTTCAGTCAACTCCTGGTCAACAAAAGTCAAACCATAAAAGACAAAATTCCAAAGTTACAATTTCAGTCCCTCATATTTACCAAAATTGCAATTCTAGTCCCTAATTTAATTAGGCCTTACCCCTTTTTACCCGAATTAACCCTTAACCATAATCCTAGCCCAAATCCCATTATCCTAACCCACGGCCCATTTCATAAAACAAAGGGTCAAAGCCCAAAGTTAACCCGGTCAACCCCCCTTTTCACCCTCAGTCAAATAAACAAACGCACCCTTATAGTTAAAAATGGGCGCGAAAGTCTGTTTTTACTATTCATCTATCTTCTACAATCACCACAAGGTCAAAATCATGGGGTTAATCACAATTGAGGGCTAAATAAGACAATTCAGGTGCCAAAGTACACATGGGCAGTGTAACACATCACCACTCTCTCTTATTGGTCAATCCCCACAAAAGGAATGACACGTTGGATTAAGTGAAAGCACAAGAGATGATGGTTTTTACTCTGGATACACTCACAATGAAAGCACAAATGTCACATCAACGGATTGCCACGCTGGCAATCCGTGTGATTATCAAAGAGATCCAACGGCCAAGATTTACAAGCCAATGATTGAGAGAATGTACGGCAGAGATTGATAGGAGCGTGGGAAGCACTCAAGGGGCTAGAAGGTTCAGCAGCAGGCTATAAAAAGGCTCACTCTCACACACACACATTATTCTTTTCCTAGTCTAGTTTTTAGCTTTTAGATAATTTAGTGAATTTTAGCTTAATTTTTAGCATTGTAACCTTTCCATTTCCGTTTTCAAGTATTGTACTCAAATTCTACTTAATGAATCAAGTTTAGTTAATAAAAATTTACTTCTCTTTTAGCACAATCTGTTATAAGCTCATAAATCTCACTTCCTTATGTTATCATTGGTTAAGCTTCTAATAAGCTCATAAGCTCTCACAAGTCTATAAGCTTGTGATAGAGCTAATTTGTTCATTTAATCTACTTAAATCCTAAAATCAGCTTAATAACCTTGGATTTTTGGACTTATAAGCTTATGGAAGGGGAGCTTACAATGGAAGAGCTCCCATGGACTTTCACTGGCTTATCTTTTATAAGCCAGAGTTGTTGATAAGCTCTATGAGCACATTAGCTTCTGTTTGGCTGAAGCTTATTGTAAGTTTCCTCTTTTAAATCCTGTCTTACTCTATAGTTTATAATCTGCTTATTTGCTTGTAGCTTGCTTATTTTAGCTTAACTAATTGCTTATTTGTGCTTTTGCTTGTCTTAATTTGCTTGTCAATCATGTTTTTTAGCTATAGTATATTAGATCTTAGTTTTCTTCATAACTGTCATAAAATAATAAAAAGCCAAAAATATTTAGTTTAGCTTTTAGATTCTTAATTCTAGCTTAACTAATTGTTTATTTGTGCTTAATAGTCTTGTTATAAGCTAATAGGAATCTGGTACTAAGGTTTTGATAACTAGTTTTCAATTTCATAAGCTTAATGAAATCTGCTATAGTCTAAAGGGGTGTTTGGATTAATGCTAATTGACCTCAAAAAGTCAAAGTGAATGGGTAAATTTTCTTTGGTCAGCTTTGTTTGCATATTTGATTAAGTTTTAAAAAGTTTTGCTAAGTTAGTTTAAGCTTAAAAACATTGGCTTATTTTGCTTGACTGTGTACCAGGGGAGCTTTTGTTATTTTAGATCTTTAAGATTTTTGATCCTAGCTTTCCTAGGTGTAGTTTTTGCTTGTTAACACACTCTTTTAGTGTGTCTATTGCAGGTTTGACCACCTTGGTCACCTGCATTTTTGGTTTAACCAATTTGTCAATTGCACCAGAAAGATTAACAATAAGTTAATACTGTTGGTCTTATTGAATCAAAATTAGGTTAGTTTAAATAAGTTTTAGCTTTTAAAACTCAGTAGATTTATAGATTAGATATAGGATAAGTTAGATTAAGACTTAATTTCAAATTTCTAGCTTAATATCTTAGGTACATTTGCTTTTAAAAGTTCATAAAAATCTAAAAAAGACCAAAAACAGTAGTAACCTAGACTTAGCTTCTAAATTTAAATTTCTAGCTTATAGTAGCTGTTTTTATGGTTTGGATTCTTAGCATATAAGTAGATAGTTAAGTTTTTAAAAGCTCAAGGTTTAGTATAGCTTAATGAGCTTTTTAGCTTAACTTGATTTTGCACTTTTAGAGTTTACTTCTGAGTTTGCATTTTAGATCTTCAAATCTAGTTAGCTTAAAGTGTTAATGCTTAGATTAGCTTATTAAAATTAGATAGTAGACATCATTAGCTTTCCAGGATAGCTTTTAGAATTGCATTTGAGCTTATAATGAATTGTGTGCAAGTATTTTAGTAAAAATAAGTTTTTTAAGCCTTCAAAAGGCCACTTTCTGAGACAGCCCCCTTCATAAGCTCTTTTAGAGCTTAATTTTGAGATTCAGCTTATACTTGCTTTATTAAAAGTGCTTAAAATGTGTGTTCTATAAGTTTGAGCTTTTAGATTTCAAAAATAAAAAAATTTGCAAAAAGGGTGTTAGCCAACCTTGAACCCGCGACCTCACACACACAAACCATATGCCTTAACCATCTGCTCTACTGGGACAATTCATTATCCCTTCATTTCATTTAATTAATAAAGTCACTTTAGTTTAGTTAGGAATTTAATAAGCCGTAGCTTATCCAGCTTATTTTAGAGCTTATTTTATTAGCTATAGGGATGTTCTTATTTTTCCTAGATTCCTGCTAGTATCTAGGACTTTTCCTGAAATTTTCATATTTTTCCATAGTCTAGTTTATTTTTTTAGAATTTTTCTAAGGTTTAAATTTTAAAAAATACATAAAAAATAGAAATAATTTTCAGAAAAATACAAAAAAATAGTTTTTAGTTTTATAAAAATTACTTTTAGTTTTACATTCAGAAAAGTCATTTTCATTACTTTTAGATTTTAATTTTCATTTTTAAGCTTTTAATTTTAATTTTAAAAATAGGATTTTAATTTTAAAAATAGTTAAAAATAGTTTTCTGAGTTTTTATGTTATTTGAGACTTTCCTATGCTTAAAGATCATTTTTCTTAATTTTTAGGACTTAATCTGCTATTTTTTTGGATTTAATTAGATTAAAATAGTTTTTAATTCATAATAAATTCAAAAATTCTTCAATAAAAATCAATCAAAAAGTGAAAATCATTCATAACATTAGTCCAAAACTGAATCGAGGGTATCAATTTCACATTTTACTTTGGGATAGACGTAATCAATTACCGGTTTAAAAGTATTATATTATATATTTTTGTGTTTAAATTGCATTTAATCTTTGTCCTCAAGGATTATTTGTATATTTCTATAAATAATTTGATATATTATATATAACCTAGAAGTTGAATTACTGCAATTCAATATTTAGCGCCCTTGCCGGGAGGTGTGTTACGATTCTCTCGTTTGAAGTTTGTTGATCGTGTTTTGGAGAACCTTTCATTTTCGAAAGTTACGCTTTTAAGAAAATAAAAAATAAAAAATATATATATAAAAAATAAAAAGTAAAAAAATATTTTCTTTTCTTTTTAGTATAAGTAGAAGATTAAAAACAAAAATACAAAAATATTTTCTCTTTCAATTTAAAAAGTTACAAAGTTGGTAAAAGAACACTAACAAATAATACCTTCAATTGAGGTATTATCCATTAATAAGTTCCCAACTCAAATTAAAGATTTAAAAACATACCATTTGTGTCATTTACGATAAATACGGTCACTGAAAAGTAAATTTTAAGAGCTACCGTGAAGTAAATTTGATTATTTGGTTTAAGTTGTCTTCTCGTTATCCGTTAATTTAGTTTATTTTTAATAAAATAAAAATATTGTTTAAATTTTCTTTTTTAATTGGTGCATGCGCACTCGTTCTAAACCGCCAATCGTAACCTGTCAAAACAAAGCCAACAGGCTTGTTGGTTTACCATTTCATTTAGAAGAACCTTTTGTTAATCCTCCCGTAGTTTCGATGGCTGATACCGGTCTTATGGCACTATTGCTCAAGCACCCACGAGGGTTACGAGGGGGGGATGCATTTGTATTTCCAAAATTAATGCTAAACTTTGTGGTTCTTTACAGCATGGTTTGATCAATTCTGTCAAACTAAACAGTTTTTTCGGACATGATAAAGAGGATCCACATGCTCACATCCGTTATTTCAATAAGATTACTTCAACAATGAGATTCCCGGACGTCCCGAGCACGTCAATTAAGCTTATGCTTTTTCCATTTTCTCTTGAAGGTTCAGCCCGGATTTGGGTTAAAAAAGAACCTCCTCGATCAATTTTGAACATGGGATGATCTTGTTTCAAAATTCAATAATAATTCTTTCCTCCTTCAAAAACGACAATTCTGTAACGAAAAACGACCCCCCCCCCCCCCCCCCCCCCCCGCTTTCAAAAAGATTTGACGAATCGTTTTATGAGGCTTGGGATCGATTTAATGACTTCGAGAATGCCCATATCATGGATTTTTAGAACTACATCAGTTGGATACGTCTTACAATGCTTTGAATGCTAATGATCAAGACTCGTTGAATTCTGCTGCGGGTGGAAAATTTTTAGATAAGATGCCTCGTGAATGCTTGAGATATTATCGAAAGTAAATCCAAGGTTTCTTAATTTAGGAAACATAGGCATTCGTGCCATAAGTGTCGTTCCGAATTCATTCTACTCAGTAATTTCACCAGGAGTGTGCTCTTACAATACCGAAGTTTATTATGAACTTAAGGAATTTGATGAGGACTATGCTTATCGACTAAACAAAAAGCCCATAGTTCTGCAACAGTAAAAGCGGTCGAGCAGAATTGTGTAACTTGTGGAGGTACTCACTCTTATAAAAACTGTCCAGCCACCGATGGCAATGTTTATCAAGACAACATTCAAGAGTACGTTTCACAAGCTGCTGCAGCCAATTTTAATCAAGGGAATACCAATCCTAGACCTCCGATGGTTGCAAACCAAATCCGACCTCCTGGTTTTCCTCCGATTCAAAACAATCAAAACCGTTTCAATCCAAATCAAGGAAATAATTTCAAACAAAATCGAGGAACAAATTTCAATCAAAACCGTGGAAGTAACTTCAACCAAGGACAAGTTTACCAACCTCCAACGATTCAAACCCCAGTTTATCAAGCTCCTACTCAGCAAATGCAAGGAGTTTCAAAGACCGATTTCGAGAATTATGTCAAGGCTAATGATGCTGTGTTACGGAATATGCAAAATCAAGGCCAAGGTTTACAAAACCAGATGACAAATTTAACGGAAATGCTGTCTAAGTTCATAACTTCAAACTCGGCTTCGTCCTCAAATTCAGGGAACTCTTCCAAGTCACCGTAAACTAACCTCGTGTAGCATTTCTATTACAATGCTATCACTCTCGGAAGTGGTTATAACATTGGGTGGACGGACCTTATATTCCTCCTTGTTCTACACCCGTTGTTTCTACTCCGTCTAAAGGAAACCCGAATAAAACCATGAGAGTCATGGATAAATGCAATAAACCCAGTTAGAAGTACCGCACAAGTCCGACCTCTAGCGGATCATGGTTCCCATTTTTTATTGAAATTCCGGGAAAACCATAGCTAAGAAACTGTTCAAGAGCCTTATTCTCCAGATCCTGTTTCATATCAACCTAAACTCCATACACCGACGAGGATAAATGTAGTCGAGAAAGATAAACACAAGTTGCTCAGCGCAGAGCAGGCTTTATGAAGTTGTTTTTTATAACAACTTTTGTTTTTAGAAATGGTTTAAAATATTCTTTCATAGAAATGCCTAAAGTCACAAATGGTTAGTATTTATGAGAAGAAACAAAGAGAGAATTGAGAATATCTCTATTTACAACCGTATAAATACTGAAATGTTCTGCCATCTTCCTAACAAAGTTCCGAGAAACTCGAATATCCCAGAGAAAATTTCTTATTTCGTACGCTCTACAAGAACTTGATAGGACTAATGCTTTAGCCGATTCCAGAGCTAGAATAAATATTTTGCCTTATTCTATCTACAAGCAACTTGGGCTTGGAGCTTTGAAGCCCACCTGAATGATAGTCGAGCATTACTATCACGTTCTGTTACCACCCAATGGGTGTAGCGAGGGATGTGTAGTTAGAAAGGGGGTTGATGGTTTTACTTTCTTGTGATTTTGTAGTGGTTAATTTTAAACCAGGGACCTAAGAGGTGCTATTATTTTGGGAAGGAGACCTTTCCTTTGCACTGTAAAAGCTCTCATTGATTTATACGAGGAAAAATTAACTTTAAGAGTAGGAAGCGATGACCTTGTCTTTTATGCTGAAAAGACTGAGAAAAGCAAGAATAAGCAATTTGCTCACGCTATTTCTGTCATTGATTTTTTAAAAGATGAGCCATTTAGTGGCAGTACCACTAATCATTCCAATTCTTTCCTCTTGTTTTCTCCGGTGAAGGACTAGTGTATAATCTTGGAGGAGTTCGCCGATGAACTCACTATTCTTTAACAAAAGTTGTCATGAAGAAAATTTTCAAGTTATTCAAAACCATCTTTTCAAATTTGTGATAACTTCTCCTCTAGCAACGTTCATTCCTCTCTTTAACGGAGACTGGTGAAAGATCGTCGAAAACGAGAACTCCAATGTTTTACAGATTCCGATGAGCCAGTTTTACTTAACACACTTTTGTCCGATAAGGTTGAGTGTTTTGCTCCAGAAGACGATATTGATGAGATCGATGGCTTTTTCTGCATGAAGTTTCTTCTAAATTTTGAGGAGGTTCATTTTGATTCAGAAGGATGACGTAATTTTCTGAGAATCTGTTTAGATGATGATACCACCCATAATCTCGCTCTCCGAAGTGATTTCAATCATGATCAGAGCAAAATTGAATCCATCGATTAACTCTTTCTCCACTGAGTGATCCTCTTAACCATGAGTTCGCCGGAGAAATCATTACACTTCCTTCAAGGGTTGCTAGAGAGCATGAGGAATATCTTAGTCGTATGACTTTGGTCTGTGAGATTTCAATTTCCCGGTCACAGGAAAATGTTCATGCTAATCCAAGTTCAATTATCGAGTCTCTTCCCGTATCTCTTATCCCCGTTGAGGATAGTGACCTCGTTCAAGAAGAGATCGATATTTTCCTCGTTCCAGATGATTTAATTCCACCAGGTGTTGAGAATGATGATTCCGAAGATGAAG
Organism: Tanacetum coccineum; assembly: GCA_026074375.1. NCBI lineage: Eukaryota > Viridiplantae > Streptophyta > Magnoliopsida > Asterales > Asteraceae > Tanacetum > Tanacetum coccineum. The sequence continues at coordinate 7,952 of BQNB010098427.1, forward strand.
ATAATGAGTTACCTAACCTTGATCATCAAGACAACCCATCATCTCCTCGTCCTCCACCAGAACCACCAGACGTTTGCTTTAATATTGAGCCTGATACGGCAATGAATGATGAAGATTTTAACCAAGGGGAAATTGTTTTATCCATTAAATAGTTGAAAGTTGTCATTCATTCACATTTGCATTGGATTTTTCTTCCATTTTTCACCTACCCCGAGGATTCTCCTGTTATTCTCTCTCTCAGAAATGAGGACCTCGTTTTTGACCCTGGCATCTCTACTTTTCATTTTTCTTTTAAGCCAGTTCCATTTGCTCTCCCTAAGGACGAATGAATTCAGGGATCGAGTCAAGCTATGTGACTCGGTTACCAAAAACAAAGTACTTCGTGGGAGGCACCCCATGCTTATCCATTTTCTATTTTTCTTTCTAGTTTCTAATGTGTGTGAGGAGGCTTGTACTGTTCTTGTTTTGACTCGTTTTTTGTTTTAACTAACTCGTTTTCGATCTAGTTTTTTTTAACTTCGTTTTTTGTCACTTAGAACCCATTTTAAGTGAAAAATTCATTATTAGGTTTAAATTGTGTAATTTAGGTATATTGCTTTCGTTTTTAGGTTTAATTTATTTGTTTTTGCATTTCTAATCATAGAAATAGAAAAATCAATCATAACTTTGTGATATTCAAACATCAATCATCAATCCGTCATTCGATTTTCAATTGCACACCTCGTTGGGACATAACGACCTGGGAAATCAAACTTTCGGAAACATATATATTTTATTTTTGTGAATTCTTAACAAATCCTTGGCTAAAGGTAATTGGTTGATAGTTTGCTTATATATTATATATATATATACTATTGATTGAATCAATTTTTGGCGCCGTTGCCGGGGAGGCTGTGTAGCTTCAAAGACTAAAGCAACATCACCTTATCCTTCAAGGGCTACGATCTTCTAGTTTCAAAATTTATGGAGATTTTTCAGAATCTCCATTTCGAGCTAAGTTTCGCGGACGCTCTCATACACTACAAGTAACATGATGGTCACGACTTTAACATATCATCCTACAACACTTTATCTTTGAAGCACGGCTTAGAGAGCTAAACTAATTTCATTTTATTACTCGGTGATTTGAAGGAAATGGCACCAAAGAAAAGAACCACAAGGGCATCACCAGCCACAACAACCACCACCACACCTGTCACCAATGCCCAACTTAAGGCATTGATTGACCAAGGCATTGCCGATGCATTGGCAGCACATGATGCTGACTGAAGCATGAATGGCGATGACAACCATAATTCGGGAACGCGTGTTAGAAGAAATGAGCGAGCCACTCGTAAGTGCACTTACCCGGACTTCATGAAGTGCCAACCTTTAAATTTCAAGGACACTAAAGGAGTTGTCGAATTGACTCAATGGTTTGAGAAAATGGAAACTGTGTTCCGTATAAGCAACTGCTCTGTGGAAAACAAATAAAGTATTCCACTTTACTCGTTCTTGGAATGCTTTAACATGGTGGAACTTCCACGTTAGTGAGGACTGTTGGTCACGATGTTGCATATGCAATGACTTGGACAGACCTGAAAAAGAAGATATCTGACAAGTACTGCCCGAGGAGCGAGATTAAGAAGCTCGAGGTCGAGATGTGGGATTTAAAGGTAAAAGGTACCGACGTGATATGCTACAACCAACGTTTTCAAGAACTAGAATGGATGTGTGTTAGAATGTTTCCTGAAGAATATGATAAGGTCGAAAAGTATGTCGGTGGTCTTCCCGACATGCTACATGGGAGTGTAGTGGCGTTGATATGTGTGAAAACACATATCCATTTTATATCAAAATATGCCCTAAACAGACAAAATTGTGCTTTAAATTCTTGAATATTGCTTGTTTTGTCTCTGTGATTGTGTAGGTGCGGATATTGCAAAAATCACAAGAAAATGGTTAAAACCGGGCAAACACGAACATGGGAACGGAAGAGCACGCAAAAAGCCGGGAGGAAGCTATCAAAGTCAAACTGTGGTCAACCTTCAGTCAACTTGGTCAACAAAAGTCAAAAACACAAAAAGACAAATCCAAAGTTACCATACCAGTCCCTCATTTATAAACCAATTCACAAAAATAATCCTTAAAAGTCCTAACGGTCGTTAACTTTTATTTATAAAAGTTAACACTTGTTATCTTTCTTTATAAAACCAAACCCCATTACCCGAATTTAACCCTTGGCCCAAAACCAACACCCGGCCCAAACCCAAGTCAAAGCCCGGGTCAAAATACACAAACGCACCTTTTATAAGTTAAAAAGGGCGGGAGATACAGTTTTTACTGTTCATCTCCTTCCCCAATTAACCAAAGGGTTAAAACAATGGGGCAAATAACAATTGGGAGCCAAAAAGGACAATTCAAGTACAAAGGAATGAGATGGCAGGTTAAAATCGTCACCAAACAATGCCATTGGTCAAGCCCTAATGAAGAGGACACGTAGACTGACAAGTAGCACAAGGGAATGTTGGGATTTGCACTTGAGGTACTTACATAAGAAGCACAGAAGCTTCTGACACACGGATGCCACGCTGGCAATCCATGTGTCCCAAATCTAATCCAACGGTTAAAAAACAAAGACTCAATGATTAGAGGAATGGAAGGCTATGATCAAGAGGATCGTCTAACTGAAAAAGGGACTAGAAGATTCAGAAGATGGCTATAAATAGCCCTTCATTCTCACACACACTAGAGACTAGTTTTAGCTTTTAGAAAGCTTAGTAGTTTTTAGCTTAGTAGAAATTAGCTTATGAAAATTTTCATTTCTATTTCCATTTCCAATTGTACTCTTAAATTTCACTTAATGTAATCAAATTTTAGTTAATGAAAAGCTTACCTAATATCTTTTAAGTGTATACTCTCAAATTCACTCTCTTACTGTCAATAAGCTCTCAATAAGCTCTAATGTTAAGCTACTGTTTCATAAGCTCATTATAGCTCTCACAAGTCTATAAGCTTGTGATTGAGCTTAATTCAGTCTTTAATTCACTTAAAACTTAAAATCAGCTAATTACCTTGGATAATTAGATTTAGAAGCTTATAGAAGGGAAGCTAGCCATGGATGAGCTTCCAAGGACTTTACTAGCTTATCCATAAGGATAAGCTAGAGCTGTTGATGCTCATTTGAGCTTAATATAGCCTTTGTTTAGCTAAGGCACTTGTAAGTCTTCTTAACTTTTCTGTCTTTAGTTTTCTTAGTATAGATTTGCTTAAATTTGCTTATTAATTGCTTACATGCTTATTTAGTTGCTTATTTGAGCTTAAATCTGTTTCTAATTGCTTATTAATGATGAATGTCTATCTGTCTTTAGTTTCCTTAATATAGAATTTAGATTTACTCATTTTGTCCTATAAATCATAAAAACCAAAAAAATATCTAGCATAGCTTGTAGGACTTTAATTCTAGCTTTTCTAGTTGTTGAAATAAGCTCACTAGGTTAGTTATAAGCTACTAGCTATCTGGTATTAAGGTTTCATTAACTAGATTTTAGAATCATAAGCTAAATTGAAATCTGTCTTAATATAAAGGGGTGTTTGGATTAATGCAGTTTGACCTCTTAAAGTCAAACTGAATTGTGCAATTTATTTTGGTTAGTTTGATTTTCACATTTGATTAGGTTTTGAGCAGGTTTGTAGGATTAGTTTAAGCTTAATATCATTTTAAGGCTTAATCTTTTTGTTCCTGCACCAGGGGATTTTTCCTTTTCACTTAGATTGTTAAAATTTGATCCAAGCCTTCCTAGGCTTGGATTTTGTTTGCTAGGTGTTCTTAGACACTCAATAGGAGTGTCTAGTGCAGGAGTAACCATTAAGGTCACCTGCATTGTTGTTTTGTCCCTTTGGTCAATTGCATCAGCAGTAGTAACTGCAGTTACTACTGTTTTCCTTTTCATTTGCATTTAAGCTAGTTTAAATAAGTCTTAGGTTTTAAAATTAAGTAGGCTCATAGTTTAGATATAGGACTAGTTAGTTTAAAAGTTAATTTTCAATTTCTAGCTTAATTACTAGGGTACATTAGCTTCTAAAGTTTTTAAAAATCCTTAAAAAACCAAAAACAGTAGTAACTAGACTTAGCTTTTTAAAATTAGATTTTTAGCTTATAAGATCCAGTTTTATGGTTGATAATTATAGCTTATAAGTATTAGGATAAGTTGTCAAAAGCTCAGCTTCTTTCATAGCTTAATGTGCATTATAGCTTAAATAGATTTTGAGTTTTTAGTCAAAATTTCTAAGTTAGCCTCTTAGATCATCTAATTTAGATAGCTTATAGTGTTTTTAGCTTAAGTAGCTTTTCAAATTTAGATACTATACATCATTAGCTTTCTAGGACAGTTTTTGTTTTCAAATTTGAGCTTAAAATGAGTTGTGAGCAAGCTTATAAGTGAAAATTAGCTTTTTGGAGCTCAAAGGCTCACTTTTTGAAAACAGCTTTTTAAAAAGCTTTTAGAGAGCTTATTTTTGAGTTTCAGCTTATAGTTTCTTTATTAAAATAGCTTAAAAAGTTGTCCTCTACAACTTTTGTTCTTTAAGTTTTTATAAAAAAAAGGGGAAGTGGAAGTCGGGGGTGAGCAAGACTCGAACCCCCGACCTCAACACCTCAACCCTTTATAACACACCACACACCACACACTACCGCTGTGCCCTTGGGTCTTTTTCATAAGACCCTTGCACAATCAATTCTTTATATACATTTTAGCCCAATAAGCTTATTAAGCTGTTCCAGCTTATTTCACAGCTTATTCAATAAGCTGTGATATCGGGCTTATTTTTCCTAGGATTTAATTAGTTTAAGCTATTTTCTATAATTTTTCTAGAATTTTTATAGTTCGTTTAGTATTTTTAAACAATTATTTTCATTAAAAACTTTAAAAAATCATAAAAAATAGAAAAATAATCAAAAAAAATAAAAATCTTTTTTAGAAAATTTTCTTTTATCATTTAGAACGTAGGAAAATTAGTTTGACTCTCGTGGGTTTATTTTTGAGCATTTTAGCTTTTAGGGCTCGGTTTTCGATTCCCGTTATTCGTTTTTGTGATTTCTTTCAAATTCTATCGTTAAGTTTTCAAATTTTGCAAATCCCTTTATTTTTACTCATAGAATTAGATTATTAATTCAGATTCTAGGTTAAGGTGCTAATTAGGGTTAAATTTGTCATTTCCGTTTTTCGTCCGCGTGTTTAGTTAATTTACTTGCATTTAATTGTTTTTAGTCATAGAAAATCAATCAAAAAGTTTAAAATCATTCAGAACATTATCCAAACTGAATCGAGGGTATCAATTCATATTTTTTTGGGATACGACCCGGTAATCACTTACCGGTTAAACGTATTATATTATATATTTTTGTGTTTAAATTGCATTTAATCTTTGTCCTCAAGGATTATTTGTATATTTCTATAAATACTTTGATATATTATATATACGTAAAAATTGCTTCAATCAATTTTTGGCGTCGCTGCCGGGGAAGTGTGTTACGATTCTCTCGTTTGAAGTTTGTTGATCGTGTTTTGGAGAACCTTTCGTTTTCGAAAGTTACGCTTTTAAGAAAATCAAAAATATAAAAAAAATATAAAAAAAAGTAAAAAAAAAATATTTTTCTTTTCTTTTTAGTATAAATAGAAGATTAAAAACAAAAATACAAAAATATTTGCTCTTTCAATTTAAAAAGTTACAAAGTTGGTAAAAGAACACCAACAAATAATACCTTCAATTGAGGTATTATCCATAATAAGTTCCCAACTCGAATTAAAGATTTAAAAACTTACCATTTGTGTCACTTACGAGATACGGCTCACCTTAAAAAGTAAAATTTTTAAGAGCTACCGTGAAGTAAGTTTGATTATTTGGTTCAAGTTGTCTTTCTCGTTGTCCGTTAAAATTAGATTGTGAATAAACTTTAGAAAAACCAAAAATATTTTTCTTATTATTTTTCTATTTTCCTTTAAATAGTGCATGCGCACTAGACGTTCTAATAATTCAAACGTCACAATTCCAAGACGTCGGAGAAGACAAGTTTCTAACATAGTCGAACCCGAGATTCGAACTATTGTTGCACCTATGGCAGAACGTACCATGGAGGAGCTACTCCGTGCCCCCACGGAAGGGTACGGAGAAGCTATTGTTTTACCAGAAATCAATGCCGATCATTTTGAGATTAAGACGAATTTGCTTCAGTTGGTTCAAGCTAACCCGTTTTACGGTCGTGAAAACGATAATCCTCATGCTCATATTAATAGTTTCAAAAGGATTACCTCGACTTTACGATTTAGGAATGTGCCTAACGATGTGATTAAGCTTATGATGTTTCCATATTCGCTCGAGGGAGCCGCTAAAACTTGGTACGAGAAAGAACCACCAAACTCAATCTTGACTTGGGAGGATCTCGTTACCAAGTTCGTTAACCAATTTTTCCCTCCTTCGAAAACCACCCACTTAAAGAATGAAATTTCTCGATTTACACAAAAAATCGAGAAAACTTTTAGTGAAGCATGGGAACGATTTAAGGAGTTGCTTAGAGCATGTCCCCATCACGGATTTACGGAGTTAACTCAAGTTGATACCTTTTATAACGGTTTAAACAAGAATGAACAAGACTCCTTAAATGCCGCGGCGGGCGGAAATCTTTTGAGTAAAATGACTTGAGAGGCTTTAAACATAATTGAGAATAAATCAAAAGTTCGTTATTCACGTAATAGATCAAATGCTTCTAGGATGAATGTTACTTTTAGTAAAACAGATGAGAGAATCGATAAGCTTGCGGATCAACTTTCGACCTTAGTCGAGATTGTTTCTAAGAAAGTTGTCACTCCCGCTCCGGTTAAAGCGGTTGAGGAATCTTGCGTTACTTGTGGTGGTGCCCATTCTTGGTATAATTATCCAGCGACCGATAACAATCAAGCTAGTGTTTGTGCAACTACGGGTACTTACAATCAAGTTAACCCACCAAACCGTGTTAGTAATCAAATGGCACCACCAGGTTTTGCTCCGGTGCAAAACAATGGTCAAAATAGGAATTATCAAAATCAAAATCAAGGAAACAATTTCAATCGGGGAAACAATTTTCATCAAAATCAAGTTAATCATGTGCCGAATTTTCAAAATCAAGGATTTCAAAACCAACCTTTTCAAGCTCATAATAATCAATTTCAACAAGGGATTCCATCCAAAATTACGAGTTATATGAAAGCTAATGAGTCAATTGTGAGAAATATGCAAGGTCAAATCAATGAAATAAGAAGCACGTTAACTAAACAAGAGGAAAATCTTAGGAAAAATTTGAATAATGACATGCGGAGTATTTTAGGAAGTTTCTGAGAAACATGCAAAATCAAATCAACTCGTTGAAAGGAGACCTTAAGAATGAAATTCAAAACACGATAAAATCTCAACAAGCCGTCATGATGAATCAACAAACCACTTTTCAAAATAATTTGCAAAACATGATTTGTGGATTGTTTCAAAACCAAGCCTCAACTTCGGGTACTCTTCCGAGTAATACCATTCCAAACCCGAAGGGTGAGATGAAAGCGATCACTACTCGAAGTGGTGTTGCTTACGAGGGACCCTCGATTCCTACTAATCCTTCTCCTAAAAAGGTAGTGGAACGAGAAACCGAGGAGACAACGGATAAAGAGCAAACAAATTTCCAAGGAAGTACCGCTCAAATCCCACCTCCGGTTATCCCCATTTCTATTCCGGAACCCGATGTTCCAAAGACTTTGCCTAAAACCACTCCCATTCCGGAATCCGATATTCCGAAGAGTTTACCTAAGCCAAATATTCCATATCCTTCACGACGTGATGATCAAAAGTCCCGTGACAAAGCTTCGAATCAAATGGAGAAGATCTTCCAAATCTTTCAAGATTTGCGCTTCGACATTAGTTTCGCGGATGCTTTACTTTTGATGCCAAGATTTGCTCCTATGATTAAGAGTTTGCTCATGAATAAGGAAAAGTTGCTTGAGTTAGCTAAGATACCGTTGAACGAGAATTGCTCAGCGATGCTCCTCAAAAAGCTTCCCGAAAAGCTTGGAGATCCTGGCAAGTTTCTTATTCCATGTAATTTCCCGGGAATGGATGTATGTCACGCCTTGGCCGATCTTGGCGCGAGCATAAATCTTATGCCTCTTTCTATTTGGAAAAAGCTTTCTTTGCCTAATCTTACACCAACTCGAATGACTTTAGAGTTAGCAGACTGATCAATTATTTATCCTAAAGGACTTGCCGAAGACGTTTTTGTCAAAGTTGGGAAATTTCATTTTCCTACAGATTTTGTTGTTGTCGATTTCAAAGCCGATCCTCGAGTACCTCTCATACTTGGGAGATCCTTTTTGAGGACCGGTCGTGCTTTAATTGATGTTTATGGAGAAGAAATAACCCTTCGGGTTGATAACGAAGCCGTCACTTTTAATCTAGATCAAACCACGAGATACTCCTCTATAAATGACAAATCGGTAAACCGAATTGATATCATTGATGCAGTTTGAAAGGAATATGCTTCGGAATTGCTAGGATTTTCTAATTCTTCGGGTGGCAATCCCACCCCAACGTCTGAGCCGTTTACTTCCGAATTCATTTTGGAGAAAAATTGTTAAATAATGACCCGTTTCAACTTCCTCTGATGGACCTTAAACAAAGTGAAGTGACCGAGGCAAAATCTTCAATTGAAGAGCCTCCGGAATTAGAGTTAAAAGATTTACCGTCTCACTTAGAATATGCTTTCTTGGAAGAAAATGACAAGTTACCAGTGATTATTGCAAAAGGATTAAAAAATGATGAAACAGATGCTCTCTTAAAGGTGCTCAAGTCTCATAAAAGGGCCATTGCTTAGAAAATCACCGACATCAAGGGTATCGACCCTTGTTTTTGTACACACAAAATCTTAATGGAAGATGATTACAAACCTACGGTTCAAAGTCAAAGACGGGTTAACCCAAAAATTCACGAGGTAATCAAAAATGAGGTCCTAAAACTTCTTGATGCCAGAATGATTTACCCGATCTCCGACAGCCTATGGGTTAGTCCAGTGCATTGTGTTCCAAAGAAAGGAGGAATAACCGTTGTTGCTAATGAAGATAATGAATTAATTCTGACACGTTTAGTTACCGGGTGGAGAGTTTGCATAGACTATATAAAATTAAATGAAGCGACTCAAAAAGATCATTTTCCATTGCCGTTTATGGATCAGATGATAGAAAGATTAGCCGGGAATGAATTTTATTATTTTCTAGATGGATTTTCAGGGTATTTCCAAATACCAATAGATCCCCAAGACTAGGAGAAAACTACTTTCACATGCCCGTATGGAACTTTCGCATACCGTCGCATGCCATTTGGCTTGTGTAATGCTCCCGGTACTTTTCAACGGTGTATGATGGTCATATTCCATGATATGATCGAAAAGACTATGGAAGTGTTTATGGATGATTTCTCGGTTTTTGGGGATAGTTTTGATTTGTGCCTCTCCAATTTTAGGAAAAGGTTGCTTAAACGGTGTGAAGACACGAATTTAGTTCTAAATTAGGAAAGTGCCACTTTATGTGTAGAGAAGGAATTGTGTTAGGTCATAAAATTTCAAAGTCCGGGATTGAGGTTGATCGTGCTAAAGTCGATGTTATCGCTAAGCTCCCTCACCCGACTACCGTTAAAGGTGTTAGGAGTTTCCTAGGTCATGCAGGTTTTTACCGACGATTTATCCAAGACTTTTCTAAGATTGCTAGACCTATGACCTCACCATTTTGGAGGAAATCTGTTTGTATGTTTTTAAGGATTGTATTTGATGCTTTTCAGACTCTTAAAAAAGAGCTTACCAATAGCTCTGATCTTAGTTTGTCCGATTGGAATCCTACCTTTCGATATCATATGTGATGCAAGTGATGTCGCGATTGGTGATGGTTTTAGGACAACTAAGATCGAAGCACTTGTAGCCTCTATAACTATGCTAAGCAAGGACAATGACAGAGCTCAAATTATTCACTACCACGAAAAAGGAAGATGCTTGCCATTGTGTATGCTTTGAAAAGTTTCGAACCATATCTTAGTTATATCTTAAAAGCATAGTGTATGCGGATTACTCGGCTTAAAATACTTATGAACAAACAGTCGCTAAGCGTGGTTGGCTCCGATGGGGTTTCTTCTCCTACATGAATTTGATAATCACCATCCGTGATAAAAAAGGAAGATGTGAGAACCTTGCGGCAGTCATTTATCTAGATTGAAAATCCTCATTAGGATGTGTTAGAAAACCACGGACATAATGAACATTTTCCTTTAGAAAACTCTTGGAGTTATATCTAGTGGAAGTACCCCATGGTTTGCGGACTATGCAAATTACCATGCGGGGAATTTTAACAACTCAACAAAAGAAGAAGTTTTTCAAGGACGTTAAACATTATTTCTGGGACGATCCCTATCTTTTTCATATATGTGCGGATCAAATCATTCGACGTTGTGTGCTCATGGGGCTAAGATTACTAGAAGCTCTGGAAAATCCTCAAGCTTTTCATGACAGGACCCACCGGGGGGCCATCATATCCATCATGTGCCAATCTCACCGCTCGAAAAGTATTTGATGCCGGTTTCTTTTGGCCAACCATATATCGAGATGCCCATACATTGATCAATTTTGTGACAGACGTTGTCAAAGACAAGGCGATATTTCACAACGAGTGAGTTGACTCAAAAGCTATCCAAGTCTTGTGAAATCTTTTCGATGTATGGGTATCGATTTTATGGGACCATTTTCCGTGCTTCACGCATGGGAATAAATACATCTCGTAGCGTTGGTTTATTTTCAAATGGGTTAAGCAAAGGCGTCTCCCACAAAATGATGCTAGAGTTGTAGTTAAGTTTTTGAAATCCCTTTTTGCCCGATTCGGAACACCTAGAGCTATTATAAGCGATGTAGGACCCTTTTTGTAATATGATCAGTTTGCTAAAGTTAATGTCTAAGTATTGGGTCCACACATCGTTCTACGCTTCGCTTTATCACCTCAACGAGAGGTCAAGTGGTAGGTGTCCATCGTGGTTTGAAAACGTATTCTTGAAAGGACGGTTTGGCGAAACGTGCTCGTGGTCGAAAACTGATGACGCTTTTGTCGGGCATTTCGTTACCGCTTTAAGACACCATTGGTTTGTTCGCCTTACAAGTTAGTGTCGGAGTCTTGCCATTTACCTATCGAATTAGAGCATAAAGCTATTGGGCTTTGTAACATGCTTATTTCGATCCTTAAAAACGCGGCGTTGTGGTGATCACCAGAAGCTTCTAACTTAATGAACTTAATGAGCTTCGTGTTCATGCTTATGAGAATTCTTCTTGATTATAAGATGGGAGCAGTAAGCTTCACGATCAAAGATATAAAACAGCTATTTTTCAATGTTGGAGATCGTAGTTTTTACTCTTCAACTCTCGTTTTAAGATATTCTTCGGGAAGCTTAAAACTTATTGGTCAGGATCTTTCACCATCACCAAAATCTTTCCATACGGAACCATTGAATTATCTCAACCCGATGGTCCAAACTTTAAGGTGAATGGTCATCGTGTGAAGCATTACTTCAGAGGGGGTACTTTACCACCCAAGGTAGTCCTGGAAAACTCACAATTTACTCCAAGGATCGATTCAAATTCGGGGATCGATTCAAGCTATGTGGGCTGGTTACCAAAATAAAGGCTTGTGGAGGCACCCCATGCTTATCCTTCTATTTTGTTTCTTATTTCTTTTGTGAAGAGGAGGCTTGTACTCTTCCGATTCTTGTTGTTTGTGCTTGCGAATTTTTGTAGGATTTACCCAAAAAATTTTGGAGACTCTCGTGTTCGGTGTTTTGTCCCGGTCCACTAGAGCTTTCTAGCCTTTGCTTGCCATTAGTTTGGGGAAATCTGATATCTTAAAGATTATTATCGACTAACATTTTTCTTTTAGCACACTTGATAAACGGCTTGAGATTTTTATGATACTTTCTTCATGCTTAAGTTATGCATTCGACCTTTTTGAGTTCTAGTATGGGGTTTTTAAGTCTTAGGCTAGGAAACATTGAGGACAATGTTTAATTTTAGTATGGGGTAGTATATCTTCGATATGATTTACCACTTTGACCGCGCTTAGTTGTTTCACGTACCACGTTTTCTCACAAAAAAATTTTAAAAAAGAACAAAAAATTTAAAATTTTTTCAAAAATAAAATAAGTATTTTGTCGCAATTTTGACTTTCCTGCTGGGTAGAATAAGAATAAATTTTGACCCGATCGAGCGTGTTGAGCTCTAGCTTGTTCCTTAACTTTTAGGCTAAGCGTTCGTGGAAATTCACGAAGAACAAAAAATGATAGAGTTAAGTATGAGTTGGATGCTAAACAAGGATTATTTGGAAATCCTAAGAGCTCATGTATGTAATTTGTGGCTTTTTCTCCCATAAGCTCTTAACCGGATTAATAATACGTGCTGTTTTTGGAAATTAAACTTAAATCAATAATTTTTATGTATTATATAGATAAAAAATTTTAGTTTAGTTCAACTTATACTTGAATTTTTCAAAAAGACGGCTTAAAAAATATTATATAATTGTAAAAGTTAGTGGGCTGAATAATGTTTACTATCTCTTGCCGGCTCATAACCGATGTGGTAGTCTTCTAAAGAAAGCCCATAGTAAGAATAAAAATCTAAGACTTATAAAAGTTTGGGTTGCATTTGCCGGCTCTAAAACGATGTTGGGGCCTTTTCTTAAAAAAGGTCGAGGGTGATAATTGATAAATGTTTTAATATTAAGTTTGAATTAATAAATTTAGATTTCTTTTTGTTTAATTCAAATATGCTTTTGAACTTGATTTTCTATTTTAAAGCTATGTTTATTCGGGGAGAAAAACTAAACATAATAACCGAGGTGTTTTTGGAAACCTAAGTCCGTGAGTCCCGATCTATTCATTGAGAGCGCTTATTGGTCCAAGCACAAAAGGGAAGGATCACACGGGAAATTAAAGAAACACCACCAATGTTTGTGATTTGTGCATCTAAATCTAGTGCAAAAGAAGCACAAAGGGGTCTGACACATGGAATGCCACGTTGGCAATCCGTGTGCTCATCAAATATCAATCCAACGGTCATAAGATGGATCCAATGATTGGCAAAGATTCAAGGGATGAGATCAACTCAAAAGGAGCGTGTAAAGAGAGCCTAGATCATTCTTCTCAAGCTTATAAATAGAGGCCTCTTCACACACAGTGAGGGGAGCTAGTTAGATTATTTTTTAGCTTATTAAATTTTTAGCTTATGTATTTTCTTTTCAAACTATTTTAGCTTATTGTTTTCTTAATGTAATTTCAATTTCCAGTATTGTAATCATCTCTTTCATTAATAGAAATCAAGTTTTTCCTACTATAATCCTTCTTTTCTCAAGCTCACTTTTATACAAAACAATGATTAATAATCTGTTACTATTCAATATGCTAGTTATAAGCTCTTGATAAGCTCAATTAGTCTTAAAGTAGTTTGGCAGTCATTAATTCACTTAATATCCTTAAATCTTTAAATAACCAGTTCAATATATATGGATCTATACGGGTTTAAGCTTTTGGATGATAGATACTAGCTCATGGAGGAGTTCAGTAGGTCTTTAATAGATTATCCTTTTAGATAAGCTAGAGCTTGTAGAGTAGCTCTATGAGCTTATTAAGCCTTTGTTAAGCTAAGACTCGTGTAAGTTTTTCCAATTTACCTTTTGAAGCTTTACTTTGCATTCTAGCTTAATTTTTGCTTATCTAGCTTATTGGTTACTTATTATTGTTTTTAGTAGCTTAGATTTACTTATAAGTGTTGTTTATTGCTTTGTTTAGTTAATTTAGTAGTTTAAATTTCATTGTCATAGTTTTTTTTATACATCTGTCTTAAAAATAAAAAAAAATTAGCATAGTATTTAGCTTATTAATTATGTCTTATTTACTTATTGATAAATGTTCATTAAGGTTTATATAAGCTGTTTGCTATCTGGTATTCGATATTTGTACTTTAAATCTCATTATCATAAGCTTAAATATGATTTTTGAATAAATAAGGGGGTGCTTGGCACAACAATACTAACTGAGAGTTAGTACTGCTTGAGGCCAATTGGTCTTTTGCTCTTGGTTTTAGCTTCTTAATTAAGTTAGTCTGAGTTGGATTTATTAGCTTAATTTTGTTAAGACAAGTTTTCATGGTTGAAAATGAGTTAAGCTCAAATCTGTCTAGTCTCATTTGCATTTTAAGCTTCAATTAAATCTAGTAATTTTCATAGCCTCATTTGTTTTTAGTTGTTTGTTAGATCCGTGTTAGAATTGGTCTCTTTAGTCTGCACTTTGTCTAGTTTGGTTTGTGTTTCAATTGTGCAAACTACACCAGATAAGAAAACAGGAAAGAAGCTAGTTTTAAGCTTGATTTTCAGGTGGTAGGAATTAGAGTTAGGATTGGATTTTCAGCATACAAGTAGATTAGGGATCATAGTTAATCTATTTTAAATTAGTTTTCAATAATTAGCTTAACTGATTATCTGTTTTTAGCTCTTAAAATAAGTAATTTGTCATTTAAATTTTAAAAAGGAAAGTCAGCATTTGCTCACTAATCTGTCTGTTTTCAAAAAGCCTTTTTAATAAGCTATTGTTTTCCAAATCCCTTTCAAAAAGCATTTTCAAAAAGCCTTTAAGTCAAGCTTTCAGAAAATACAAGTTTCATTTCTTAGAATGCTTATTTGTTAGCTTAAAAATAGGCCTTAAGTTTGGTGTTTGGCCTGTTTGGTTTCAAAGTTCTCTTAAAAGCTTATTGAAATTTTCAGCTTATGGATTGTTATTTGTGCTTATTTCTTGTTCAGGTTAGCTTATTAGGATAAGTTTAATATAGGAGTAGCTTAGTAGTTCAAGCTTAGCTTATTTTCAGCTTATTAAGTTGCCCTTATTTAGATATAAAACCTTTAGTTTTCTAGTGTAAGTTGTTAGCTTTTCAGCTATTTTTCTAGCTTATTTAGTGCTTTTCAAAGATAGTTGCTTTTATTAAAGTTGCTTATTTCCAGTTTTTCTACAACTTTGTTTTTTAAAGTTTTTCTAAAAATAAAAAAAAGGGAAGATGGAAGTCGGGGGTGAGCAAGGCTCGAACCCCCGACCTCAACATCCTCACCTTTTATAACACCTCACAACACACACTCCCTTCCAACGTGCCCTGTGGTCTTTTTCAGTTTTGTAATGCAAAATCAATTCCTTATATACGTTTTAGCTCTTTTAGTATAATAAGCTATTTTTGCTTATTACACAGCTTATTCAATAAGCTGTGTTTATAAAATTATTTTTTATTATATTCCTTATTGTTCTAGCTTTTTTTTCAGTTTTTTCAGAATTTTTTATAAGTCGTTTAGTAATTTTTTTATATGTAATATGTCTTTAAAATCGTTGTTTATCATAAAAAATATTAAAAAGTCAAAAAATTATTATTTTTTTTTAGAAAATTTTTTTTATCATTTAGTTCCTAGGAAAATAGTTTTGCTTCCATAGGTTTTTAATTGAAAATTTTTATTTTTAAAGAAACGAGATGCTTTCTCGTTTACGTTTTCGTTGTTTTTAAGCTCAATCAACCTCTGTTCTTATTCTAGTTTTCTTTAATTCTTTACTTTTAGTTAATTAGAGTCTATTAAAAGTGAAAAATTCATTTTAGGTTTATTTTTGGAAATTTAGGGTTTTTAGTCACCGTTTAGGGTTCCCGTTTTACGTTTTTAGTTAAAATTTAATTTCCCGTTATTAAAATTAAGTTTAATTGTCCTTTAATTTGCTCACTTTTAGGATTTTAGAAAACAAATCATCTTCGAGCCAATTCAAATCATTGTCCAAATAACAAACGTGGTCTCGATTTCATAAATCTTTGGGAAAACGACCCAGTAATCACTTACCGGTTAAAACGTGTGGTATTTTTGTAAGATTTTTGCTCTAAATCTTTGTCCTCAAGGATTTTTAGTAATTTTCTTTATACTTATATATTATACGTATATTATATATTGATTTTCAACGATCACTTACCTCCTCATCTCGAATACGCATTTTTGGAAGGTGACAACAAGTTACCCATCATAATTGCTAAAGACTTGAGTGTCGAGGAAAAAGCCACTCTCATAAAGGTTTTGAAGTCACACAAGCGAGCCATCGCTTGGAAACTCTCCGACATCATGGTATTAACCCGGTAATTTTGTTACTACAAAGTGACTTATGGAAGAGGCTTACAAACCATCGGTTCAACACAAAGACGAGTGAATACCAAAAATCACTGATGTCATCAACAAAGGAGGTTGAAAAATTCTCGACGTTGGATTAATTTACCCGATCTCGGATAGTCCTTGGGTAAGCCCTGTACATTGCGTACCGAAAAGTGGTGGTTGTACGTTGTGAAATGATGGAAAATGAATTAATTCCGGGGGGGGGGAGGGGGAAAAAAAAAAACTCGATTGGTTTCGGGGATGGCGTGTATGCATGATACAGAAAAGTTAAATAAAGCCACTCGTAAAGACCACTTTCCACTACCGTTTATGGATCAAATGCTTGAGAGATTAGCGGGAAACGAGTACTATTGTTTTCTCGATGGTTTCTCGAGATACTTTCAAATTCCCATCGACCCTCATGATCAAGAAAATACAACATTCATATGTCCTTATGGAACGTTTGCCTACCGTCGCATTCCTTTTGGTTTATGCAATGCACCGGGCACGTTCCAGAGGTGTATGATGGCTATCTTTTATGATATGATCGAAAAAACGATGGAAGTCTTCATGGACGACTTTTTGGTTTTTGGGAACTCATTCGAAAATTGCCTCTCTCGTGTAGACAAGATGCTTCAAAGGTATGAAGACACCAATCTTTGTCTTAATTGGGAAAAGAGTCATTTTATGGTAAAAGAAGGCATTGTCCTTGGCCATAAGATTTCCAAAAAAGGGGATTGAGGTTGATAAAGCCAAAATTGATGTAATTGCTAAGTTACCTCATCCCACCACCGTAAAAGGTGTTCGGAGTTTTCTCGGTCATGCCAGTTTCTACCGACGGTTCATTAAGGATTTTTCCAAAATTTCCTGACCAATGACTCATCTTATTGAGAAGAATACTCCGTTCATTTTTTCCGATGATTGTATTCAAGCTTTTCAAACATTAAATAAAAAACTTACCGAAGCTCCAATCTT